>JAPDSC010044948.1:2144-31619 GCA_026290005.1 Latrodectus geometricus
TTTATTTATTTATTTATTTATTTATTCGTAAATGTGATTTTCCTCGGAGCGAAAAATTATAAGCTCGATTCCATATGTAAACTTTATATAATTTCTTTCGGAATCGTTCTGTGAAAGGCTTCTAGCTGTTTTAAGGTCTATTTTTACATCCTTGTTTTTAAGCTCTATCTTTACGTCCTACAACTGCTAATATGCGGCCAACTTCGATCAGTTTATATATTTTATCACTTTGGCGAGTTTCATCCGTGCAAGTTGTATCTTTAACATCAAAAATACTTGAACGTAACCAACGAAACTATAATTACACGTAACTGGCTGTACATCATATTCTCAATTTTAGCCTCCTGGCTTGCATTTTCGCCTTTATCAAAGAAAAACTGTAAAATGCATTGAATTTTTTCTTGCTTGACTTCCATTTTTAACTCACAACTTAATGGACCAAACAAATTATCTTAGTGCGAAATGTCTCCTTTTCAATGACATACATCCGAAGTTCTTTTATCGATACTGTACTATATATCGAATACTGTTACCAATTGAAAAAATAATGGATTTCTTTTTCCCCAAACTAATGTATCTGCTATTCGTAACCATAAAATACGAAAAAGTAATTTTTACAAATGTTCTATAAAACTTTTGCGGATATTTATTCCTATAATATTGTGGAAGATGATTATTACTACAGACATTAAAATGTAACAAAATCGAAATAATTTAGGAATCTATTAATAATTGCTAGTTGCAGATTTCTTTAGAGCCTTCAGAGAAGGATAGCATAGGAATTATAATAAAAATCAAATTTCAGTCAGAATTTCCATGTCCAAAATTATAAATCATAAAAGAGAAATTCTTTAAAGTATCGTGAATTACAAACATTTAAAGAAGCTTATTTCTACTGAATAAAATGGAACAAAAATATTGTTACTGGCACTAGATTTAATCATAATTTGTTGTCATTATTTGCTGACATTCATTAAATAAATTAATTTAGATTAATATATGATAATCGGGGAATGTGTATAATTTTTGTCACTTTAATGTTATCCAAATACTCCCTGTTTCTTAGAGGAACGAATTGAAATTGGTTTTCAGTTGAATAGGAAATTCATTGAGATTCACGAGCGCGCCTTTGTATAATATTCAAGCGTTATTTTCTTGTTTACAACAAATAATCCGCAGAAAGTTCCCTACAGCTGAATTTGATTTGTAGGTACAGGAAAGGTCTCCTATTGTACAATATATTTACATTTTCTTTATTTTCTGAAGGTTAGGTCTGCTCTAAACATGAAGATTATGATTCTACAGAAATTCAAACCGTTCGCTAGGAATATAGATTTCATGTAGCTATCACCTGTTGATTTTAGAGTACTACATAAATATTTTTTAGTTTCATATTACTATTATTTTGTATTAATTATATATATTTCTGTTATATTATGCATAACTTAATAAAAAAAACTGAAATTTTTAACTACACAAGTGATAACTTGATATAATATTGTGGATTTTGGAAGATTTGGAAACTAAAGTCTGCTTTCCACTTTTCTTTTCTTCAAGAAAGGATTTTTAAATCATATTTTCGACAATCATTAAAAATAAATAAAAAAAATATTTAAATCATCTTTGCTAGTTTAAACTAACCATAAAGTGGATGTTTCTTGCTTATTTTGCTTTTTCTTCTTCTCTATTGTCAAGGCGCTAATAGCTCCAGTCAATAAAAGATAGCTTCTCATACCGACGCTTTGTTCTTTACAAAATGAACAACAATAATTTTATATAGATTCGATTCTCAGAGTTCAAGACACAGTGACCCATTCGATGACGCGTATTTGGAACAATCAATGTTTTACGCACAAAATATTCTTTTTGAATTCAAAGTCATCAGGAAAATATGATGCAATGCAATGTTTTCGAAGCTATGGTTAAACGACTTGTGCACCATGTGGCTTTCATGTCGACATCCCATTTAATGCTGGATTTTCCTTCAAGCTCCTCAGTTAATTTCTCTTTAATTAATGGACGTGTATCATCATGAAATCTAAGCCTATCACCTTGGTTAACTTCACTTGGTAAAAATGTGTGTGGGCATTATTTTTATAGGGCTTATCCTTTTAGTAAGAGGATGGGGATTCTGCTGCTTTCTCGAAATTGAGCAACGTGACTCATTAAATCTTATTTTCTTCGAAACACTTGTGCGCAGGATTCACATTTATGTGTTGTAGGATTTCTAGTATGTGACAACATATGGCGATTTAAGTCACTTTTCAAAAAGGTTTTCGAAAATGTATTACATATGAAAGATTTTTCTCCCGCATGAATCTTCATGTGGAGGTTTTTCTTTAGAGTAAAATTTGTTGCAAGCCTATTAAAGGAGGAAATCATTTATCTAGAATAAATATGTCTATGTAACACTTTTTTTTAGTTATATCTGGACACAAAAATACTAAAAAAAAAAAATAAAAAATTAAAAAATGGAACGAATAGTGACCATTAAAGTTTATATTCACACCACATAAAAATTCATGTCTTATTGGCATTAGTAAGCGAATAGGGTTAATTACTGAGAATTTAAAAGAAACACACATGTCTAATTCTCTAAATATTCAAAGGAAAACACCCAAATAAAAAAGTGCTTATCTATAAACATATTCTTATCAATTTGTGAGTTACATCTTTAAACATACAAGTCATATTGATGCCATGATTTAAATAATAAAGAATTTTCTTTTTAGAAAAATATTTGGTATACGATATTCTGATTAATTAATTGCAGCACTTATTTGTTATTTCAAATGAAGGAATTATCATTTAAAAAAAATTAAATTTATGTGAAATAATAACGGTAAGCATATATAATACAAATTTATAAATTTGTTTTTGTTTTATTATTTTAGGAGAGACTATTTTTTTTTAAAACATACTATATATATACATATTTGTAGTAGTATACATATGTGTAAATCTTACAAAGTGCCTGTTTTTTAGTATGAAAAAAATTGAAAACTCTGTATATTCCTTTATTTGCTTCTAGATAGTTCTCACGTAGTCTTAAATATTTTTAATGTTTCAGGGTGATAGTACCAATGCTCTTCATTATTTTAATTCATTTGACTCTTTAAAAATATAATTTTTTAAAATGATAAAATGCATTGCTTTTGTACCGTAAGAATGAATAGTGCAAACAGCTTTGATTATAACTGTTCGACATTTCGTTAAAATACTTTACATGTGTGAATGGTAAGCGAGATTAAGCAGCTTCTGTAACTTTGACTGCGAACTCTTCCAAAAAATCCTCAATTTCCTGGTTTCCTTTGAATTTCCGAAAGGATTGCGCGTTCGGATTAAGAGGACGGAGATCCAGTGTTTGCTGGCATTTCCTTGTTCCGACTAACCCACTTGAGAATCTCCTGACGGCAGAAGTTCAAGGTAGAAATCATGGGGTGGGGATCGAGCACCCCTCACACGAATCGGGCATAACATTTTTTTTGAGCGAGAAACGACCGGATAAGAGATTTAGGATTAGACATCTGCTTTAACCTGAAAAATGAGCAAACGTGTTGTGTTGCGGTGACTATTGCGGGGACGACACACCCCGGGAGGTGGTGGTGCGTGTGTGTCACTGGGTAAGATCTGTTAACCGGTTAGCAAAATGGAGAAACGAAATAAATAAAGTGTTTAACGATGTTTACTCACTGCAGAAAGCGGCTGCACATCCGAATGGCAAACAAAGATCTGCTGGGGTCGGGTTATTGATATTTGTTCAAGTGTGGGTCAGTAGGGAGTCCCGTGAAAGGGGAATTACACACCTAACATGAACTTCAAAGACGCATTTCATTCATGGTGAAGTTCATTCGCAGCAGAGGTTGGATGTCTCTATTTTACCAATGAATGAACGATTGCGAAAATATGTTCTTTTCCGTTGTTGCCACTTCACGCGAAGAAAAGTGAACGAGTTTTTAAACAGGAAAAGATGTCATTTTGAAGAAGTGGGAAGGGCCGTACTTCACTTCAAAGTTTAATCCTATTTTTTTGTTTGGTACGTTTGCAAATGAAAAGTGCATTTGTTGAAAATAAAAAAGAATGACAATAAAAACAGTGAATGCATCTTTTAAAAGTTTATGATTTTGACAGTTTTGTTTACTGGAAAATGATGCATATATTTCGAAACTTATATTACAAAATTCTTGTTTTTAATATATGCTGTGTATGAAACACATGAATTAAATTAATATCTGAATTTTAAATAAAAGTTCTATACACAGAGACCATCTTTTACATCGCAAAATAAACATACCAATGGCTGCATCTGAGATCGAGAAAGAAATGGATTAATTTTAATATATAAATCGTAAAGGAAATTATATATACATAAATAAATCAATATGAAAAGTGGTATACAACACATCATAGTTGCTGACAGCTAAAAGATTACAGCTTTATTCTTCTGTTTGACAATGCCCAAGTTTGATATCTGCTTAAGATGTGAATATTTATAATAGTCTGCAATTTACTTGACACTATCCATTTCTCTCGATTCAACCCATACCGAACATAAAAGCATTGGAAAAGGATAATTTAAATGAGTCACTTTCTAATAATTACGAAATTTTTAAGTATGACAAGTTGAAATATTATGTAATGGTTTCATCAAGGAAAATTCAAAGTTTTCAATCACAATTTATGGCAAAATTGTTTTTAAATTGACAGAATTAATTTCGAATATTCAATCTCAATCGCATATTTGGAAATATATATATATATAGCCCCCTTTTTTGAAAAGAAGCGTTTCAAAAGGGAGCTTCTTACAATTTTCTGAATAGTTTTTAATTGCTTTCGCACACATTTTTGGTTTAATGCATAACAACAAATCACGTGTGACATTTCAATCTTTATATTCAGAGCATCAAAAATACTTGGTTCGAATCAAACACTACAAATTTCTATTATAGGTTAATTTTTCAACAATATTAATGTAGCTAATGTGCTGAGGGCTCTATTTGCGTTTATTATGAGCATCATTTAAAAATTTAAAATATAACTGAATATAGAGAGAAATTTGTCTCTATGAACATTTTTTAAAAACATTTTTCTCAATTTTTAAAGCAATTGTTAGTTATTCTGAGCGTGCCTCTCACTTATCGTACACTCTGGTGTATACTCTAAAATATATATACACAAATGAGTTCACATTATTAGACTCCTCCACATAATTTTTTTTAATTTTATGACCTATCTAATAAAATATTTTTTAATAACCAAAATAATAAAAAATGTATCTTTTTATTAGGCCAGTAAAATATACTTATTTGAGACAAAATTTCTTTCTTATTAAATTAAATGATTATAACAACTGGAATTTTTCACCAGTTTTATATGAAAAATCAATTAAAAATGACACTCAGTTTATATGGAAAATATAAACTGAATGATATGAATTTATAAGTCATGAATTTTTATTTCTTTAAAGTATATGAAGGATCAGCCTAAACATGTTTCTGTCTTACGTAAAGTTCTAAGCATTTTAATCAATCAAAATTAGGTTCCTTGGTTTCATTCACTGCATTCAGCTGTTCTGTGTCAATATAAATATTTGTACAAAAATGAAGGGCGATAAAATATTATAATAAAAAATGGAAATTCATATTTCGACATTGGGAAAATAATGAATATTACCCTATTAAGTATCAAAACATTGAAAATTAAGGGCTATGAAATATGTAATATTTAGTCTAGAGAGAGAAACTATTAAATTTCCCACGGAATCGTGTCAATTATGCAAAACCTTGTGCTATTGATTATTTATTTGCGATTATACAACGTTTTTAAGCTGAATAAGAGTTAGTAGGGAATTTTCAAATATAGGTAAAGTAAAGTATTACAGTATTGGGACCATAAACATCCTTCCCGATTTTCAACTGCCTTACTTGTATTTTCGTCTTTATCAAAGAAAGCTGAATTTACTGCTTTTCTCTTTATTTACATACCTTTTTAGCACTCAGCACCTTATAACTGAATGGACTAAATAAAAAACAGCAAAATATATTATAGAACGAAAACACAGATCTTTCCAACAAGCTTAAATCTAAAATTGTATGATCGATAATGAATGAGATATCGAACACTATAGTCAGTCATTGATGGAAAAAATAATGGATTTCTTTTTCCCCAAACTTATATATGAAAACATATGCCTGACATTAATCAAATCGTCGAATGGGATTGCAACTTCATCAGTACCGTTGCTTAGAATTGGTGAGATCACGTGACTGCCAAGCTGAACATGATGTTTTTATAGCAGTCAAACGGACAGCTGTGTGAGATGGTCCACTGTTGGGAAAAAACAGACATACTATTTGTAGGAATCGAACAACCACGTCGAGAACCTTAAATCAAGAAACTTGTACGACATCAATTATATCCATGAACAGTTGAATGGCACTTGCAATAGTACCACGGCATTCATGCTGCATCCCAAAGAGGATGATTACAATCAATTCAGGAATTTGGATGCAAGAGTTAATAGCAAATCATTACTTGAGACGAACTCTGGCTTTGTACTGTCTCTCACAAGAATAGTTCTCGCCAATTAGTCCCAGACTAATTGGTATTAATTAGGGGCGATTTCTATAGTAACAAGAGTTGTCTATTTTAAAGGTATTATGAATTGGTGGTGTTCAGGGTTATCTTATGCTATTCTCAAGACATTGAGTAAATCAAAGTTGATGCCTCGTCCTGTCAAAAATGGAACGTATCTTGTTTCAACCACAACAAATTGGCGGGAGCTATTTTGTTGGACAGACAATATGTAGCACTGGATTAGCTTGATGGCATTGGGGAGAACTCACATTTTGAATAAGGTTTCATCATTATCATATTGGCTCATCTTTTTGAGTGAAGGTAATGGTTGTTATTGAGTATGCCTTTTAATCACCTCTTGTTCACATTAGTTTTAATTTTAACATCAGCTGTTACTAATGTTACTTTTTCTAATGAGTTAGAACCCATAATTCCTGTCTATTTTGAAGTTTACATACTGCTGAATTTCAGCAGGATAACTATCGTTCGGATGATTTTCCAGCCAGCACATTCCATTGATTTGTCACCATGTGAATCAGCCATCAAGGGTTACCAGACAAGTGGGAGGTCACACTCTTCGGTTTATTATAATTGATGAAGGGGTGTATTAATGCAGTGTTGAAGATACATGGACTGCTGCACTTTTACAGGAATCCCATCTAGTTTCAACTCAATATCCAGGCAAATAAGACAGTTATTGGTTGCTTTGTCTGCAGATTTCTCATGATCTGTAAATATAAATTTACTGAAATTTTAATGACCATTACAATGTATACATCAAAACATATTACACTAAGCAGATTTATTATGCACTTATAAAAAATATTAAAACATTCAAGATAATTATATATGTTTTAATGTTGCTCATTAAAATATTTCTACGAGAAAATTAGTGTTTTATTTACACATTTCAAATTAAATGCTATATAGCTTAGTTGGTGATGAGATCTCGTTTATAACTTCACTGAGTAACTATAATTTATTGTGGTTAAATTGGGAGAAAAATCGTGTACTATATTTTTAGTCTTATTGTATATAACACTTACATGTAATATCATTTAATAATGGCCTTGAATGAGCTTAAATTTTGAAAGTTGCCATCAAAATAATAAAAAGTAAATATATAAAACAAATGACATCAAACAGGTGGCACCAGGAGTATTCTTTGCCTATTACTCTATAAGTATTTATGTTGTATGAAATAAACGTCAATTTTTAATATGTTTGTACAGAGCACCTCATTGCGCAGTAACTTTTAAAATTGATCAGTTCCTTCGTTTTTTTCCCCCTCCAAGAATGTCGCAAAAAGTTTCTCATTCCAAAGGCAATGTAGTCAAGAGTACATTTATTCATGAAAAAGAAAGCAAAGAAAAAAAAGAAAGAAATTTTATGAAATAAGATGAGTAAAAATAAACGGCTAAAATTTTCTTTTCTTAAGATGATACTTTTTATAGAATGTAAGAAAATATTATTTAGTAAACAGAAAAAGCAATAAACAAGACATTTGGAACAAACATAAATACAGTGAAGCAATTATGTAAATAAACCAAAAAAATAGAATACACAAACATTATACAAAGTGAAATTTACAAGATGACTCAATATGAAGGAATATAAATGAATCAATTCAAATTAATTAAATAATAATAAAATTAATATAAGGCAAATGAAGAACCAACAGGGGGAGGGGGTGTTGATCACATTGATACAAAATATGGCTTTTGCGATAAATGTATTACCATACTTATACAGTTTGCATATATACATATATATGAAACCCTGTGGCGTATTATATATATATATATATATATATATATATATGAAACCCTGCGGCGTAGTGGTAGCGTTTCTCACTCCCAGCGTACAAGTTCAAGATTCTAAAATCAATTCAATCTTTTATTCCTTCTGTAGATCAAAAATTTGAGTATCAAGCATGCTTGAGAACTGGGGATTACGTGTTAGGCTGACCACCATTGAACCGGGACATATGCTTTCCAGAGCCCTCGGTCAAGAAAGCAGATATGAACATCGTAGGACACCTGGCCCTCCAATAGATTGCCGTGACACAGAGTTTTAAATTATATATATATATATTTTAATTTATATATATATATATATAAATTAAAACTCTGTGTCTATATATTATTCTTATGATACAGTCTAACAAACGAAGGATACTGTAAGGCATTTAAATATATATAAATTGCCTACTAGGAGGAAATAATTTCATACAGGATAAGTCATATTTCATGTCGCAAGAAAGAAAATCAGGAAAACTCACAAGGACCCTCCCTTCTCATGCAGAAAACGTAACACCCCCCCCCCCCTCGTTCGAATCTCAATCGAATCTGGTAAATTTATGCTCCAATGAAAGCTGTCCTACCACTACACCACGGTAATTCCACATATTATTATTTGCAAAAAGTTATGGGAATCATAAAAGAGGAAAAAGGAGAACATACATATCGTACAATTATTATATGTATAAGGCAAACAAGTAAATTCTTGCCGATTTTAATGAACAAAAAGAGCACGACCAACAGTAAGTGCATCGCATTGTTAGCCCTCGAAATAGTCACTGTCGGCATCCAACGTGCTTCTGGTTGTGGAATCCACTTGTAGTAAAAATCGGTGGTTTAAGACGCAAAGAAGTCTGTGAGTGCTTGAAGCAAGTCTGCTTGCTTCATCGGTGAAATATTTTCGACGAAGATAGTTGTCCAGGGAGCGGAAGAGGTGGTAATCTGATAGTTAGGTGAGAAAGGAGGATGGCGTAAAGTAAGTCGATGTATGTATGGCCTCTTGTTATCGGCCTAGAACAGTTCATCCTTGAGATTAACCAGTACTGGCTTCTTTTGTTGCACACGATCCAATTGTTGCGAGTACAGGTCCGCAGTGATTATTTGGGCCATTGGTAACCACTCATAGTCCACCAGATATAAAGCATAGTTTTGTGTGAGAGACAAATCTCCCGACTTTTGAAAGCAATGTCTTGTACGTTCATTCAAAGACCCTCTGCACATTGATGCAAAAGCTGATGAAATCGCTTTGAAGACACCAAATGAGCTTCTTTGACACACTACGGTACGATTGATGAATGTGCGCGCTTTTACAACGACTGATATTCCTACTGACCGGTGTCTCAACCACGTCATACACTAATTTGTATACATATTCTTAATTCATTCAATGACTTTCTTGTTTACCTTGTATATATATATATATATGAAAGATAATTAGCTAATGAAAAGAAAATAGAAAGAGGGAGGGAGGAATAAATAAATGTAAATATACCTGTCACCGAATGAATCCACCATAACAATTTCACATTAATATTCCTTTCTTTGTATTAATTTACCACTGTTCATGGCTTAAATATATCTTTATAAAATGAAATTATATAGTGCGTATTTTACTATACATGAAAGTTTCTGGGTCATATGTAATACTTTTTTTGATAAATCGAATGCATCTAATGTATTTTAATAAATCAACATTTATAGAAGGGATATTGATTTATGAATGCAGTAGGCCAACTGATGAGAAAACATCAAAATTGAAAGGTTTTTCACTGAAAATATTAAAAAATGTAAATTTTCGTTTAAGATATTCAGAAAGAAAGAAAATTCAAATTGAGATAATTTTCTAGTTATTACTACATTGGTGTTAATTTTTGTGAATAATTAAACATTTTAGGTAGCGGCGATGTTTTTAATAAGGCTGGTTATTATATTCATTGAAGTAATCACTGTATTTAAATATACAATTTTCTTTCTTCAAAAATAAATTAAAAAATCTTACTTAAGAAAAATCCTATGAACCTGCACAAATTCTTAGGATTTTTCTTGTTTAACATTAGGATTCTTAAATTTTATTCCCATCATTTTAAGTATTTTTAATGCAACAGCATAACTATATATATACTAATAAAGAGCTGTTGCAGCTGCGCCATATTTATAATGTAAAAATAAGCAAAACAAAACTGTGTGAGTTGGAGTTAGAGCACATTGATTAGGGAAGATAAAAAATGAGTGAGGAGAATCAGTTACATAAAATTTAGAGTTTTACACAGTTTTTACATTTAAAGTTTTACACAAACCTTGAATATTCTGACCTATTGACACCAACATTTTTTGGTCCGTTTAGCCGGAGACTATGAATTAACTGATGATAGATATAGTGTGCCTTCACTTTTATAGAGCGATGATCGAGATTATTTAAATTACTAATTTGAATTGATGGCGTTGAGCTTAGTAACTAATTTTCATAATTTGTATTGTTTATTAACTTAATGATATATAGGTTTAAAATTGAGTTTTGAGTTTCGTTTCCAAATTGTTTAAAAACGTTAATAAAATTAATTTGCAAATTGCGGCTACATAGCTAGAAGAGGTCATTACTGATAAAATGACAATTGTAGAATTCTAACAAACATTATGAAGAATAAGGATACACTTAAATATGAGCCCAATATGTAGCTGATCTTCTTAAAACTATAAAAGAGCCAGATTATTAGAATTAGATGCAATTGAGAAAAATAAGCAAGCAGAATTGCAATTAGAACAAATAAAATTAGAATTAACAAGCCCGAGAGTAGATTTAAAAATAGTGGAAACTAATTCAGAAAATAAAAAATGAGAATTACGATTCTTTAGATTCATTAATGAAAAATATTAGAATGACTAGAATACCGAGTAAACCAGAAGGTTGGAATTTATTTTTTACTTCTCTGGATACAAAAAATATTTTAAATAAGGATGAGTTTAATGATTAGGAAAAAGTTAAAGAAATCCTTCTCAGAGAATTTGAACCCACACTACAATTGTGCTTAAAGAAATTCAGAAAAAAAAAATAAGACAGCAAAATGAAACTCGCGTTCAGTTTGCTTCGAGTTTAACAATAAGTTTTGATTATTATTTAAAAGTGACAAAAAGTTTTTGATTTTTAGAAACTAAAACAATTAATTTAATTATGTCAGATAAATTATTTCAAACATTAGATACAGAATCTGCAACGCATGTCAATATTAGCCAATCACATACTTGGTTTGAACCCATAAAATTAGCAAAAGAAATTGATTTATTTTATGTATCCCGAGAGAAACCACTGACGGTAGGAAATAAACAGTGAATCCGAAAACATACCCAGCATAAATCAAAGAAATATCAAAAAGCATTTTTATCTTAATTCTAAGAATTCAAAATACCCCTCCTTTGTTTGGAAAATCACTAATTATATAAGTGCAAAAATTATATGGCGTTGCCTGCTTCAAATAGAGTAGAAATTGTTAAGAAATATAGTTATTGCCTTGGTATATATCTAATAAATAATTGCGAATTGCTATTTTCATGTTATTTATGCCAAAGAGAGGGAGTTAGAGGTGGCATCATTGATCTTTGCATTTTTTCTAAAAACTGAAAAGTTATCGCAAGTGAAAGCCTTGGGAGACCCTTAGCGGCCCCAAAATGAAGAGTCTTCACTTTCCCCATTTGGTCCAATTTTCCATTCAAACCAAAACAGCCCTATTCTTTCAGTCATTAGCCAAAAACTGTTTCGTCTGCATCTAGAGAGCTTCTTCAGTTATCAAAAGATGAAAGAGAAAAACATCCCCTAGCGCCTTGAGGGATCAAGAGAGCTACAATTTCGTGATAGGAGCTGTGTGCATCAGTTATTTTAGCAACACTGATTATATAAGTGAAAGATGCCTTATAACTAAAAGAGAGTGACATCTATTTGTGGAGTGATTCCATGGTAACACTTTCGTGGATTCGAAAAGTCTTATCTGCTGTTGGTGGTCAACTGTGTAGCACTAATACAGCACTTGGCAACGATTCGCGTATCTTCCAAGAGCAATCCTGAAGAGGAATGGAACCTGATAAACTGATTTTTCTGACCAATGAGGAATATCCCGATAGAGAAATTCCTTCATCAGTCATACAGGATGAGTTTACCTCTGCACGTAGACATCTTCTCCTCAAAGTGACTCTCTCTCTCTAACTTCAAATTCTTCTTTATTTGTGATCGACTCAATATTAATAATAATTATACTAAATTATTGCATGTTATAATTTATATTTTCAGATTCAACTACAACCTAAAGAGCTCAATTCGAAAGCTGTCGAGAGAAGTGTCAACTGAATCAAGGTAGCTGATAAATCCATAGTAAAAGAGGCTAAAAAAAAAAAAAAAAAAAAAAAAAAGAATTCCCTGCTGAGATTAAATGTTTAACAGAAACCTGTGCCTGATAAAATGTTTGTGCCCCTTCCTAGAACTGGATGGACTATTAAAAGTAAATAGGAGGATAAGAAAGTTTCAATAATAAAATTTTATATTATTCTTCCAAAAGGCAATAAGCTTACAAACATTATTTTAGAAATATATTGTAACCGATATTTGCATTTAGGACCAACTGCGATGCTGAATTACGTTAGACAAAAATTTTGGCCAAAACAACTTTTCGAAAAAATTGTGCCTGACTGTATTAAATGTTATAAAGTCAAACTTATAACATTTAATACAGTCATGCACTGTATTAAATGTTATAAGTTTGACAGTCAAGAGTTGAGCAATTTGCCTAAAGAGAGTGTGACTCCTCATTTTCCATTTAATTTCTCAGGAATTGATTTTTGTGGACCATTTAGTATAAAATATAAACATCAAAGAAAAGGTGTCTTCTACAAAGTATATGTATGTATTTTTATATGTTTGGTTACCAAAGCTATTCATGGTAACAGATGAGGAGCAATCATTGCGCATTTGAAAAGATTTGTTGTTCATAGAAGTTTGTACTGGTAATGCAACAAATGTTTCATGTACAAAAGTGGTCCAGACTGCATCATTTTAAAACCAGATGAGAAACTTGCAAATCAATAGAGGACTTTCTTCCAGCTGGAGCCCCCGACTTTGGTGGCGTTCATTTTAATTACCAATTCTAAACTTAATTATGAAAAGTTTCAGATTCTTAACTTCAGGGCCGGCGCTAGCAGCTTCGCCGCCCCGGGCAAAGAGGTAAAATGCCGCCCCTTTATAACAAAAATTAAAAGAGATAACCTAAACCCTTTCCACGATTAATGGTAAAATAAAACGAGTAAAAAAATTGCAATCATCAGCAATGTTAAAGTTTTGATACATGTTTCGACAAATTAAGACACACGGTTAAAAATTCTATTATTGTGTCCCTTTGATTAAATTATAAAAAAATTATTTCTTTAAGTTTTAAGCTATTTTTAAGTGGGAATTTCTTATGCTTGTAAGTTTTCTTGCATTTCAAATAGTTAAAAGTTCATACATTATTAATATATACAGGGTGTTTATTAAACATACGCCAAAAATTCAAGGGTTTGTTCCCTGAACTATTCTAAGAATATTTTGTCCTTTGATAATTTTTGTTAACTTGCTTTGTTTCGAAGATACAGGGCGAATATAGTTTTCATCAAATCTATTTTTATAATTTTTAAAATCATTAAATTTCTTGCATTCTTATTCTAGCTGGAGATCATTATTTTCAACAGTTCTTGTAGATTAAAAAATTTTACCTTTAATTAGTCACCAAAAGTTACCTGTAATTTTTGGTAATCAAATGTTGTTATATTGTCAAAAATTTTGTTCGCCCTGTATCTTCGAAACAAATTTTTGCTGTATGTTTAAAAAACACCCTGTATATATACAGGGTGTTAAGGGTTTGATTCCAAATATCTTAATGCATAAAATATGATTCATTTTAAACAAAAAAGTTTAGTATATCATGGGTCAAAACTCAATTATTTTAGAAAGTGAAAATGTTTAAAAGTTTGAGAAATTTAATTTTAGGGCCAATTTGCCGCCCCCTAAGGTTTCCGCCCCGGGCAGGGGCCCGGCTTGCCCACCCCTAGCGCCGGCCCTGTTAACTTCAAACCACTCTCATCAAATACTGATTTATTAACACCTACTTAGATTGGTCTATGCTATTGTTGAACCTAATTTAAATGACAGCAAATTAGGTAAGGGGAAAAAATTAACAAAAATGTTTCAAATTTTTTGGAACAAATGACAAGTGTAATATCTTAATAATTTGCAACAGAGATCCTGGTGGAGAATCGAGAAAGGTAATGCAAAAATCAAAGAGCTCAAAGATGAAAATCTATCTCCTCAGAAATGGTCATTAGGTAGAATAGTACAACTCTATCTGGGCGACAATAAACGGATCACACACACACACAGTTGTTAAAGTAAAATCTTTTTTTCGGTAACCTTCAAAAATTGTATTTTACCTATTAGAGTGTTATTTTGTTAGCATAATGTATGCATATTATTTTATATTAATTTGTGTTTATATTTGAATTTTTGTTTGTAATTTTTTTTAATTATTGTATGTTCAGTGGTGAGGAATGTTCCGTACCAATAAGCGCAGTTGCAGCAACGCCATCTTTATATATTAAAAAAAAAAAAAAAAAAAAACCTGTGTGAGTTGAGTTAAAGAACTTGAGTAAAGATCATAAAATGAGTGAGAACAATCATTTACATAAAATAAAGAGTTCTTAAATTTTAGAGTTTTATACAGTCCTTTGAATTTTCTGAGCTATTGGCAACAACAAAGACTAAAAACTTAAAAAAAGAAAATACAAGACACAAATGTACTTTGGATACCCTTAAAATACAGTGAACTTGTGATTACAGTGAATAAGTGATTCATAAATTTTAATAAGAAATTTAAATTAAATAATTAAAACTTTATTTGCTTTCAAAAATGATAAAAAAAATTATTTGGCCTGTGTCTAAAACAAATGCTTTAAAAGGTCACAACTGATGTACATATTCTGCGAATTTTTATAAACTTTCCAATTTTTTTGTTCTTGTCAGAGATTATTGTTTCAAAAACGTTTTTTTTTTTTTTTTTTTTTTTTTTTTTACTTTTTCTTGCATTTAGGAATATTTGTTGCATAGTTGGCATTTTTTCACTTACTTAGTTACATGTTTTGTGACTTTGGTATTGAAAATCTTTAGCTTGTTTAATTTTTTTTTTTATTTTATGACTCGTCTTGACCACGCGGTCAAAGTAACCGGATTCTTTGAACTTTCAATTTTTTTCCTTCCACGTGAGACGTTAAAAAGAGGGAGACTTGGGTAGTGGAACACATGAAAAAAAAAAATGCATAATTGAAAAAATATAAGAGCTGCGACAGGTGAAGGCGAAACTGTTAACTGAAAAACCAAATAGAAAGGGAGTAAGGAAAGAAGAAAAATCGGGAGGGGGGGGGCAGACGCGGAAGAGTGTCGAACACTCCTAGTTCAAGAGAATGTGTGGTTGCGATTTTATTGTGGAAACATCAGGCGATTTTTCTTGGCTTCATTCAAAAGCATGTAGACTTTGAGTTCATCACACAGCGCCATCTAGTAAGAAGAGCTGAATTCGTCAATAAAACCTTTGGAAAATGAATTTTAATTTTTAGAATATTTATTGATGTCATCATTTGGAGTGCCCTGTGATTTTTACAAAGTGGGGTGAAAGCTTAAAAATATCTTTAGACACTCAATTTATTTATTTTTTTTAATAAAATTTTTCTGCTAGTGGAGTTTTGGATTCTAATAACTTGAAAACTATATATCTCAGATCTAGTATGTAAAAATATTACAAAAGCATAACAGAAAATAACTTTTATTCCAATAAAATAATCAGCAGTATAACCACTGTGTTTTATGTAAATTTCAATGAATTTATTTTAGCGATATCAGTTGGTTTATGGTTTTGTTTCTCTACCCCATCTACAATCCAAACTGGTTAATTTCTGCTCTTCAATTTAACAGTTCGATTCCTCTATCTGGTGTCGACGTATCTTTTGTATAGCCATGGATCCATATCAAAGTAATCGTAATGAGCAGAAAGTGATGACCAATTCAAACACATTCACTCCTGATATAAAAATCGGACTCAAAATAAATATAACCGGTGACAAGAATTGCTGTCTTAGCTATACTTTTAATTATTATAAGGTCAGTATAAAAATTACCTTTTCATTTATTTTATTATTTTTTAAGTGTAGACACAATTTAAAGGAATTCAAGCGAAATTTGATTTCTAATTGTTCATTCTAAAAATAACAAATTGTATAAGTCATTTTTATATCGCATCATTTTTTTTTTTAAATACAACTTTGGAATAATTTTATTGTTTACTTTCAATTTATAAACTTTACTTAATTTTCTGTCTTTCAAAAAAATGCATCTGTGACGTTTAAATTATTTATTTAGAAATTAGAATTTAAAATCAAAATCAAAATTTTTCATCATTGCAGATTAATGTTACACATTCAAGGATTCTTTTATTTAAAAAGTTCATTTTGATTTAATTCATATAGAATATTCTAAATGAAATCTCAAATAATCTATATTTCTTTTAAGAATTATAGATTATTTTGAGATTTCATCTAATGATCTTTTAAGATCCAAGTAAAAAAAAAAAACTTTTTTGTAACAATAATGTGAAATTCCTTTATCAAATATTAAGATGACCTTGAACATTATTACTTTCCTTACATTAATATGTACGTCCATTTTTTTATTATGTTGCTCCATATTTCTCAATTTTTGGAAAACAAATTTTTTTTGGGGAAAAATTAGAAGAAAAGCTAAGCTCATCATTATAAGAATAATACAAATATACATTTGAAGCATGAATCGAAGTCAATTTTTACTTTATAAATCAATCTCTGCCTAGAGAAATTTAATTCTTTAGACAGAGAAATATAAGATTTTTCGTCATTCTGGAAGCCTCTGGTTAACGATCAGCTGAAAGGTTAAAGCTCTAGCCTTCAGCTCAACAGCTCGTGGATTCGATACCCACCTTAAACGTAGTCGTTCGGAGTCCACCTTAATCTATTTTTCTGATCGAATGAGCCTTCATGTGCAAAAAACGGCCCGTCAACCATCTGCAAGTTGTGATGTCGACACAAAGCATCAAACAAATACCAAGAAATTTCAATGAGAAATTCGTTGGAGGAAAACCATTTCTGTTTAATAATAGATATATTTCCTTTTTTTCTGTCTTAGCATTTCAGGAGCTTGTAAATAAATTCCGATTATTTCAGGATTAAGGATGATGAAAATGTGTTATAAAATTAAAAGCACTACTCAGAAAAATTATCCTATTTATCAAAGAATTTTCATTTTAAAATCAAATTTTTGTCATAGACATCTAAAAGTCTTTTTATTTCTAAATTAATAATGTTTTTAATTTTAAAGGATATTTAGTTTTAGTAGTAGTGTTTGGTCAATTATATTAGTCATTTTTTCAATGGTATTCACATGTTATTGCAGGCAGCATGTTGTAACATGCGGGTTAACATATTATACAGCATGTTAACCTTCAGAATTTGGTGTTGTCCTCAGGTATATTATAATTGGTTTTCTGTTATATAGCATTGAATTATTCGAATTGAATTATTCGTTTATCACTTGTTGCAGTGATTATAGGGTTGAGGGGAAAATAATCGATTATTTTTCATCATCAGTGATCGATACCTCATAAAATATCGATTAAGTAGTTTCAGATTTATGCTCGTTGAAAAAGTGACATATTTTTCCCTAAAAAACTTTTAGTTTGGTCCATTCATTTATGAGTTAAAGATTGTTAACCACTTGCGATGGAAAGACGTGCCACGCACGTCGTAATGCTTTTGTCACAGAATCGTCAATGACGTGGTATATACATCGTCATTATATGCATATATAATGATATTCTGTATAACAAGGAGTTACTTGGGACTGTTCCGGTACATACATCGATGAGTTCTTTGCCAGCGCAAGTGGTTAAAAGTGGAACTCAACAAAGTGAAAAATTCAGCAAATTTTACAATTTTTCTGTGATAAAGATGAAAACACAAGGTTAGCGAACTGAAATCATGAATGGTATTTACAGTCTCGATACTGTAACAGTCAAATTATGCATGTGAATATGTTATTACAAGAATATGCATAACATAGGAGTTTCCTTAATTAAGAAAATAAATTTAAAAAAACCGCTGCTCTTTTTTTTTTTTTTTTTTTTTTTTTTTTTTTTATCAAAATGTTTGTTGTCCTAAATTAGAAAAAATCTACTCGACAAAAACAATCAGAGAAGGAATCAATAAAATGTAAGTTATTTATCATATTTGGTTTATTATATTTGCCTTTATTGTATTATGTTTTATATATTGTTATATTATTTGTATGCCTACGGGACGTTTCCTGTTGTACAACCATCGAAAATTGTCAAATAATCTGGGGCTACTCAAAGCACCTTCCACAAGCCCTAGAGAGAAATTTTCTTTCTAATTATTTTAAATTTTTTATTTTAATATTATCAGCATCTTTGCAGTTATTTTACATTTTACAACATTCAATTGTTCTCTGTAGCATTATAATTTTTCTCCTGTTATTTTGCTTTTTCCTCCAATTAAATTGGTAGAACACTCATGGAATTAATTATTGAATACAAGAAAGTTCACTCTTTATATATATATATATATATATATATATATATATATATATATAATTTATTTATTTATTTTAATTCTTTATCATAAAAGAACTATCAGCTTCAGATGCATAAATGATTTCATTATTGTTAATTTTCAAAATATTGAGGAAATTTCTAAAAATAATTACAGGGACGAGAAATTTAACAATAACCAATCATAGTTATCTGATATCTATAATTCAAAATATTTTTTCAATGGAAAATATAGTAAACTAATTAAACTGCGATTAAAGAACTGAACTGAATTTAATTTGAAGATTAATAAATTAATAATTCTATTAATATATATATATGTCATTTTCAGTGAGCTGGCTCGAGATTATAACATATTTGCGAAAACTTTATTAATATAACAGATTAAAATAAAGTTTCATACCTTATTTTTTTTAATAACACCCCAATAAATTTTGTCAAACACTGTAAGCAAATATGGATGTTTGTAAGCGTGAAGTATAAGGCATAGTTTTTAATTAAGTTACAATTTTAATTCACTTCATTTAATTAAAATGTTATTTCATTCATACTTTTATTTGGTGGCAACAGTGATATTTCTAATCGATTTCATTTGTAGCTCGGTCATTCAAAAATGTATTAATTATACACATAACTTCAATAATAAATAACATAGGAATATCAAAAGAAAACAAATATAAGTGAAAAGTGGTTAGATAGCCGACCTCTGTGCCGCGCCACTTCTGCATGAAGTCTAATTTTTGAAGTGTGCTGCCAAACTTTAGAAATGTATGACGTAGAAATTATAATGCGTTTTTTATTACGAAATAAGTTTATTTAAATGAAAATAAAGTACACTGTAAAAGAGAACTTGTTTTTATAGTTAAGTGTACCATATCTTTTATAGTTTAAAACTGTTTTTATTTACAATAACTGTGACCTTTCATAAAAATAAATATATATATTTGCCCCACATGAAAAAGTTTCAAATGTTCTCAGGGTCTACTACTAAAATATTCTACGTTTTATTTATTTGAATTCGGATTTTCAGTATTAACCTACATAAAAAGGATTGAGATTGTTAAATGCAGAAGATTGTCATTTCTACAACCAAATGTAAATGAAATTATCCAGAAAACATCAAATTTCTCCTTTAACGTATCCATTGCAATTAATCTCTTAATTAACACACTATTGTTTTGATAGTACATATTATGTTATTTTATTTTCAAAATTATTATCATGTACTATTTTACACGGCGCATTATAGGAAAATAAACAAGTTCTAAATTTACTTTTTTCTTTGTGTGCCGCCAAAATTTGGAACCGCGTCAAAAGAAAAAAAGGTTGAGAATCAGATAATGCAGGGGGTGCAGTGTTTTGAGAATAAAATAGTGAAACGATGAAAATACGAGAAAATCGTGCGTGGCCGGTGAGGGAAAAAATAAATCATTTCGAGTCCAATTCTGCTAAGCCTAAAGTTTTGAGAATATATAACGGAATCAAAATTACGGATCATTTCAAATTCTTACACATCCGAGTTCGAAATGGGAATCGAACCATCGAGTTTGGAAGTGAAAATCAGGATGCAGACGCTTCAGCTTTTATCCCGGAGAAAAGATTGAATCATTGATTGTCGTTTTTCAAAATCGAGAAATTCAGTTCATTCTTCAAAATTTCGAATGATCGTTTACCTGTAAAGTTTGTAGTTTCTCATAAATAAGAATTTGCCCTAAAAAATATATTAACTGTAAATATTGTCAGAAAGAATTGGAATAAAATTTTACATATAAAAAATACAAGTCAGCTATATTGGTATTATGTAGTTAATATCTACTTGTAAAGAATAAATTGATTCTGTAAAGGTTTTAAAAATATTAAATAATTTAACTGTCAAGTTTTACTCATTAAATAAGGTTTTTTTCAGGTTCATAATTTTAGGTTTATATTGTCATGTTTTTCTCAGTCTGTGTTTACAGAAACAGAAAAATGTATCTCAATTAGATAATGACTGCTTTGTCTAATGGTAAACTTAATTATCTTAATATGATCAATCTATAAATCTCCTTAAATATATTTATAATTTTACGGAGAAATATTCTCCATCATAATTTATATATTTCTCTGCATTGAACATTATAAAAATATTGTCATCATTTCTTAAAAGTCGAGATTCACTTGAGTGATCAGAGCTGTGTTTTCCGAGCAAAAATTAGTAAGTACTTCAATCTAACACAAAACAAAACTGAAAAGTTTTGTTTTATGTGTATCATTCCGCCAGTTTTACATTTACCGTAGGAAATGCACATACAGGAAAGTATAAGCATCAAATAAGCCCCACGTTTGTTAGATATGACAGGGAAACCAATTATAAAAGTTTAAAATTTTGATTGATATTGGACTGTCAATAAGCATTTGAAATTATCGATTGACATTCATTCAGTTGGATTAGATAGTATTTGGTTTGTTACCCATGCCTAAGGTGCCAAATAATCATGCTTAAGGCATGATGAACTGTTGAACATTCGAACAGATGAACTGTTGAACCGAAGGCAAGAGCGCTTACCATTCGGTTGCCAACCGGCTGGATTACATTGGAGCGGGGCGTAAGTCTGAAATATTTTGTAAGAAATATTCTCCAATGATTTTTATAGTTCTAAGGATATTAAAAGTAAACTACCAAGAAGCTTCTTAGCTTAATGAATCACATAAAGTAATAACTGAAAATTGATGAAAAAGATAATACCTGAAAACTGATGAAAAAGATAATACCTGAAAACTGATGAAAAAGATAATACCTGAAAACTGATGAAAAAGATAATACCTGAAAATTGATGAATGACTAAAAGGGGAACATTTCAACAGATGAATTCAACAACTTCTTGATTGGTCATATTAAATAGTAATTTTTTGTAAAATAAATTAGAGAAGTTTGTCATAATACCGGATCTTCTAAATATAGTTAAACATAGTATAATTCATTTCCTAAAATGGAAAAAAAACACTAATTTTAATACGCTTTTAATCATATTTAATTAAAATCATATAATGTGATATAAATTCCACACAAATCAGGCTTCAATGTAAGGATTATACAATTAACACTTAGTATAAAAAATGGAAAAAAAATTTATGTTTTAGTATTATAATGCTATATATACCTTTTAAGCAGGTAATATCGCATAATTTAAATACCAGAAAAGTCAATAATTCATCATACGGATACAATACATTCTAAAAATATCAAATTGTTTCAATATGATTATGCAATATATATATATATATATATATATATATCAGCAGCAGTTCATGCAAACGGAAAACAATTTGCATTTGATACGATCATGTAGCTTCCTTAGCTAACATTATATAATATAATATGAGAGCCTTGGAAATCATGTTTCCTGAAAGAAAATGTCTTTTCTATGTCAAGTTCAAATTAGTTTGAAGAGCATGTTCCATTTCTGAGATATTAAAGACAGTTTCCACTTTCAGCACTTTCAAAAAAGAAAAAGCATCCGATTGCGTTTTCTGTTCCGCCGAGTTTAACTGGTTCACTCATTGAATTCGACACTTTTTGTTTGCATCTGATAAGAACTGCGTGTTCTAAATTTAGGTGTATGTGCCCAATAGAGAACTAAGCATATTCCGCCATTTTTTTTATACGAAAGTGGGACACACTCGTGTGCATCCGAAATTATTTCCCAGTGTGACAGAAAGGGTTGGGGTGACGTCATATCATCATCAGCATTGCATCCTTTATGACCCTGCTTTCAACCATCAGTCTGACCTAGAAAATGAAAAATGCAGACAGTCCGAAAAGGAAATTGGGAAGCAACCCTTTGATGCCTGCAAATACCTCACCTGCCGCGGTTACAACTGTAGAAAGTACAGAGCCTCACAGAAATGACGCTTCTTCGCTGAAAAGTGTGCTAGAAACGGAATATTTTTTTGTTAAACAGTGTTCCAATTTAGATCTAGGCTTCCACGACATTTAGAGGATATATTACTCTTAAAGCTCTTACTTAGAGACTTTATTACAGAAAGTGGAGAAAATACCCTTTTCATCGTGCTTTAGTTTTGAAAACAGTGCAAAATCTATAATAATACATCGGGATTGTCTACGGTATAAATGAGGTTTTTGGTAAAAAATCTCTAATTTGATTTGTAAAAGCATTTCGCAGCTTGTCATTTTTTGACCACAAAACCCAACCAACCTGTAAAAGACTTTTTAAAAACATATTTTGCAAAAATTTTTTAAATGCGATAAACTCATATTTATGAAAAACTGGAAGAGGAAAAACATTTTGATATAAACATGATGATGTAGATTTGAAAACGAACAATGGTCATGAACACCATGGAACTGATTTTATTAAAAGAAAATTTTTGCTAAAATATCTCATTTAATTTACAGCATTTTTAAAAACTTTAGCAGAAAAGTTTCATTAATGGAACCAACTCTAACTGGAAATCATAGGAATTGAAAAAATATTAAATAATTAGCAAAATATAAAATAATATTAAGCACCAGAAAACATATTTTTCACTGCTGACTTCAAGAAAAATACCACAAATCTCACAAATTGGCTATTTAAAGATGTAAGAAAACAGAATCACTTTTATTTCCCACATGGAAACTTTGACACGTAGTAAAAGAATAAACCACCATTGCTTCGTCTTTAAGTGAACGTATCCTTTTACACCATTTCATATATGAATTAATAAAATTCATAAATGAAATACATAAAAGTTTTTACATTTTTTAATTTAGCCATAAATATATATTACAATAGTAACACATTTTTTGTAATAAAGTACATTATAATATGACTATAATATCAACACTATATATTAGCAAAAGTATACGTTAAACATGCAAAATTTCATTAATCTATTTTAAATATTTACACCGACCCTACATAACAAAATTTTAACAAAATTGTGATTCGAATATGTAATTTACTTTTTATTCACTAGGAAATTAATACAACTGATTTAATAATACATAATTTTAAGAGAAATAAAAAAAAATCCATTTAGTTTCTATGTATGTGTTCTATTTAATAATAACCTAAATATTATAAGCAAAATTTTAAAATTATATCTATATATATATTTTAAATCATTTATTTCTTTCAGTACGAATCTTTTACTCAGACGAAAATATCACTGTATTGACTTTAATTATTTCGTTAGAAATTTTTTTCATTATTTCACTCGATATGATTCATGAGTTTATTTCGAGAAAATCCATATTAATCAACATATTTTTATGAATTTTATTTAATTAAAATAGTTTAGAAGGTTGAAGATTTATTTATAGATAGTTTTTTCTTGACAAAGCACGAAAATGTGTTTTGATAATGTTTTGAAATTAGTATCTTATATATTAAATTAGACCCCGTGACTGATAAAAATTTTCATTCAACGTGGCTCTTCAGTGCAAAAAATCCGAGTTCGATTCCTGATAAGTCTTCATGCTCATCTAGCATGGTGGCTGCTTCGGAGTTTTCTTGATGCGACAAACTGTCTTCTCTCCATGGAAAGCAATTTACGTTGTGAATATTAAAATGTCTTTCAACAACATCCTCAGATTATTTATTTAGTCAAAACATTGATCTATGGTTCACCGTAGTTCAATTGTTGTTGCATACTTCTCTGTCCATTGAGCGCTCTCCAAATTAGATGGAAGTTTTCGTAATTTAGTCAGCCCGCAAATTCGAAGATAATCGCATGAAACATATTTCACGCGAGATCTTGAGACCAAATGAAATGTCAAAAAAATAAGTGCAGGACAAGAACATTTCGAAACATCTTGCACGACAGCCGCATTTCGCTGCTAAAATTGCATTACCACAAACTGAAAATTTAAAATTTTAATAATATAATAAAATGGAGAGTCCACAATGAATTACAGGTTTTCATTAGAAGAGGAAGAATTTCTCATAAATCTTTATAGAGATAATAATAATTTTCTTAGTATTATTATTTGTAATTGATATTTTTGTGTGAACTCCTTAATTGTTCACTAATTTTATTTAATGTATATAGACGATCCTTTCGGACCAACGATGCCATTGGGATCCCACATATAGTCTTTATTTGACAAACATAAAAAGAAGTCACATTATTAAAGAAACTGCACTGATTTTTGCACCAAATAAAATGTCCAATTTCCCATATATATATATATATATATATATATATATATATATTACTACTTCATTAAAATTCTGAACAGTCTAAATATTTTAAAATTCAAGATATTCTATTCATATTACAAGTAATTTAAATAGCTATTTAATACAGACAAATAAGTACAACTAATTTAAGAAAATTTCTCTCTGCTCTTTATTCATGTTTATATTGTTCTTTAATTAACTTTAAACAATAAAAATCCAATATTGTATGATAATTATTAGAAAATCATGTTTAAAATATATTTATAAGAATAAGCAATTTGTAACCTCAATCCTATATATATATATATATATATATATATATATATATATATACTAGCAATAAATTAAATTATTTATATTTAGCAGCACATATGGGTAACAGAAGTTGCAGCAAAAAATTTTTATCTGCTATCCATTTTATTAAATTTTATTAACAGAAATTTGATACCCGAAACAAGAAAAAAAATGAATGTAAAATAATGGAAACAATCGGAAATGGAACCGGAATGTAAATAAATTCTCATTTGTTTGAAATATCCATGACGTCAGATAACAACGTTTTAGTTACGTCACATTACGATGTCGATGAGACGGCATTTGTACAAAGAAGATTCCCCAATTCTTGAACTGTCACCCTGAGAGGTGTCATTTCCCTTGGAGGACATTGCAGTCACCTTTAGTATACTCGGTTGAATCGGGATTCGGACTCATGATCTTCCGACAATAAGAACAATTCCTTAGACAACGTCAGGTTTGCCTGTGGTGGTAGCATACCGCTTTTCAGAGCAAGAAGTCCAAAGTTGAACCCATCTACTGTTGATTTACAAAAGATAGATGTTGCACTTCTGCATGCACGTTTCTTAGGGTGAATGGTTAGGAATTTTCCAGGTTTTCTCCCTTGGGATATAAGAATACAGATATATTTAAAAGATTCTATAAAAAGTATTTCCGGAAGGAATTTACATAACTTGAACAAAAATGCCGTACAGCAGCCTTTAGCTGTATGGTATTTTGGTGCAAGCAGCACAAAAATAGCTACTCGGCTGCCTACAAGGCGAATCCAAGCCTATCCATCAATCGATACCTCAAAAATACCTTTCACTGAAAGGATTAATATAAAAGACAACGCCATTTGAATTATATCTAGTTTTAATTCTTTATTTTCAAATTTTAAATCAGAATCATAATCCATGATTCAAGATTTCAAAATTCGAATTTCAGTTTTACGTTGATAATCTTTAGAACAAAATATTTGAAGATTTCACTGTATGTTATTTCTTGAATAATCAACGAATATTCGATTCAAATTTCTGAATCCTGAATTTTAGTCGATATTTAAGAAATTTTAAGATTTCACATGTTCTTTCTAGAATAATCGACAAATAAGCTCTGTGATTCAAGTTTTTGAAAATCAAATCTTCGGTTGTAATTGACAAGACACAAATTTGTGACACAAATTTTAAATTAAGAGATTTGAAGATTAAACTGGGTAATCCATGAATACGTTTGAAAAAAGCTCAAATCTTCTATATTTAAAAAGTTGTTCTAATTCAAAAGATTCTATTACTTCACAGTGTCTTTTTTTTATAATAACCTACGAATAAACCACATCCCTCAAGTTTTCTATCTTCAAATCTTCGTCAATATTTAAAAGGAGATTAAATATAACACAATGTATAAATTCTAGAAGAGTCAAAAATCCAAATTTTAAATCAATGATATTTCAGTAATTTCGCAGAATGTTATTTTATTATCAGATTAGATTTTTTATTTCAAAGCTAAAATCTTCTATAGTTCGTATATATTTTTGAAATTCTAGAACTTCAAAAGATTTTAAAGTAATTAGCAAATGATCACTCAAGCTTTCTTATCTTAATCTTCGTCTATATTTAAATGGCTCACAGATCTCATGGTGAATGGTTAATAAATGAGCTCAAGGATTCTCTTTGATATTTAAGTGATTCGATGATTTCATAGAATGTCATTTTTTATGATAATTAATAAATAATTTTTTTTAAGTCTACAAATCGAAAATCTGTACTTAAGAAATTCGTATACATAGAAGAGATTCAATCATTTCACAGAATGACATTTTTAGAAACACCAATCTCAAGTTTTTTTAATATCAAATTTTCGACTCGCTCAAAGATTCCATATTATGCCACTTTTAGAATAGTAGAAAAAAATGAATCAATGATTCAAATTTACAAACATTCATTTATCTGTATTTCAATAGGATTCTGGGTTTTGATATATTTCATTTTTGAAATAATGAATAAATGAGATTCCCACATAAACTTTTCTCTACTTTTACAGTAAGCAAATAGAAGCACGGATTTTTGTTATCTTAAACTATGTTGAAAAAAAATTACTTCATGATGAGTGAATGAATTTGCTATATCTTTCAGAACAAAATAAATCGAAATTATTGAAATAGGTTCATATTTTTTGATTGTGCTTTGCATCTTTTTTTTTTAATGGATCTTTTCCAACATCATCTGACGTGGAAATATTTCCCAGTCAAAACTCAAATGGCACCGGTTTTGGAAGAAGACGGGGAAATAAATCAATTCTTATGATCATGCACATAATGTTGAGAAGGGAAGATGTAATACAAAAATAACGGATCCTCTAGTATCCGGAACCGATAACATGAAGAGGTTTGTTTTTACGATGCAGAAAAAGTATCAGGAGTCTGGAATAATACAAATCAGAAGGAAAAAAAAATATTCACTTGCTTTTTTTTCTAAAAAAAATAATTCCCGCCCCTTTTTTTGTACCTTTTCCTTTCAAGATAGAATAAAGAAAGACCAAGTGTTATGCAAGGATGGGAGGATATAAAAAATGAATCATTGTTACTGCGAGCATCTTTTCTTTAAAGGAAAAAAAAAATGTTCAGGTTTGATAGAAAAAAAAAAACCGCTAGAATCTTGTAGGTCAAGTTCGAGGTAATATTGAGTTTCCTGTGAGCAAATTATCGCTCATTTGGCGAGATTTCCCTGCGTCCATCGTCCATCTGTCTTCTATTATATCAGCAGATGTGTTTGGGGATAGCTTTTTATATTTTATATTTATTTCTTTAGATCAAGCATTTTATCAATAAAAAATGAGGGCTATTATAATGTTCGAAATTAATATTGCAATGTTCAATGGTAGGCATTTATTTTTACGCTGATCTCCTGTTTAGCTTAGAAAATATATATTCACTTCCTTTCAAAAAGCAAGTGAAATTTTGAGAGAAAAGGAGTCATATAGTTATTGTAAATGTAGTATTTCATAAAAATATAATATTAAGTTGGGGAAGATAAATGTATTATTTTTATGTGAATTGCAAGATTTTATTTACATGTTTTTGATTAGTTTTTTGCAAATAATTTCAAACTGCTTTGTGGCTGATCTTTAGCTTTTGGACTGATGACATGCTAAAAAAATAACAATATGCATAAAAAAATAATTAAAATGAAAGTTATCGTTAAAGAACATTCAATGGGAGAGACTGCTTATAAAAATCCAGAAATTTCACTTTAAATGGAAGAAATGAAGTAAGTTCTTTGTTAATAAATCGCAACTAAATTTACTTTACTATAAATTTCCAGTGAAAATTAATTCCAGCAACAGAATCCAGTAAACTATTCTCTACCATAGACGTCCACAATGTCTATGTTATCTGAGTTATTCTAATTATGTAAGAGTTAAAAAAGCTCTATTTTTTTCTAAAATAAAGATCAGCAATAAGATTTACGTCAAGTGTACTTTGAAAATATAGAGAGCACATTTCAATTGATATACTCGAGAATTACACAAGAAACATATCAAGATATTGTAGCTATACTTGAAAAACCTATGTACGTTACTAATTATAATCAATAAATGAATGTAGCCTTTAAATATTTCATATGAGAATATTGGCACATGGTTTTAATAATTCGACCGAAGTAAAATTACTAATAAATGATATAAATAATAGATTGGGGAAATAAAATTCCATATGAACTTCAAGGTTTCATTTACATGTTTTTGATTAGCTTTGTGCAAATGATTTCAAACTGTTTTGTGGCTAACCTCTGAACTGCTTAAGGTCAACACTAGATATTTTTGTGATTTTATCGACGATGCGATTACCTGTGCTTCTTTAACACCAATATACCCGAATAGAATCAATGAAACCAAAATTGGTGGCTGTTACAGTATCAGGACCACAAATACCATTACTGATATTCAATTTCCCGACTTGTATTTTCGCCTTTATCAAAGAAAAACTGTGAATGTTTT
>JAPDSC010044949.1:0-12550 GCA_026290005.1 Latrodectus geometricus
ATATATATATATATATATATATGTTAAAACACTAGTTAATAAATTTTGCTTGATATACTTAATATTCATATAATATTTATTTAAACTATAGTTTTATTATTATTATTAAAACTCATTTAATACAGTTTAATATTTCATTTTTCATTCTAATTATATATATGGATTTAAATATTTATTATTTTTCAGTTGGAAATGCTGTCGATAGTAAGTTGTAAAACCAAAATTTTGCTTACATTTAAATATAAATACATCTCATATATGTATTTTACTATAAAAATTAAGCGTTGACAAATTTATTTGTTATCGCTTTATCATATGCTGTAAAGGGATTTAAATTTAGATGCATATAAGAAAACTGAAATTCCATTTTTTCAATGTTTAAATTTATTAACACTGTGCTTTCATCGGAATACAGAAGCAGCAATTTTGATAAATAAGCATTTGAAGTTTAGTAACACTTGTTGTGATCCTTTAGAACACCGCTTTAAAATATATAAATTTAAATATTATTTTACTTAAACTTATATAATAAAGTATGCAAAAATATTTTGTTGATGAGGAGGATATTCTTACAGTTGTGATGAATTATTTAAATTTTTAGTCCTTATTATTACCTGATGGAATATTTCATAAAATTTGAGTCGTATTTAGGTGCTAAAAAGAAGGAAATTTGGAAAATTCTTCTTGATAGTCTTGTGTATAAAATCAATAAGCAAATTTATGTACAACAATGGCCTAATGGCAAGAATATGCTTTTTGAAATAAATGCTGCTAGCTTCGGTTTCGAAAAATTTACAAGTGGATGGAATTTACAATTTTGATTTTTCTTTGCATATTTTTAATATGAGAATTTTATCCCTTCTCCTGCATTGCATACTTATGGAAATTATGAATACGGCCCTCAGAAGAACGGTAATGCAAAAATTCCTCAAGAAAGACCAGAGTTGACAGAACTTCAAACTATTTACAAAGCCAACTGTTTCCCTTTTGTTGTTAATCGATATTCTTATGCATTACGCAACATCAACAAATTTAAAGTTATTATTTAATGATTAAATTGGAATCAAGATTAATAATATTATAAAAATCAATGTTAATATTAATTATGATTACTGAATAGTTACGATTATTTAACATTAGTTTTTAATATTTAACGTTAGTTAGTAAAATGTATTCTGAAATACACGTCAAGTCAAGATGTAAATCACAAAATAGTTACAATAAAACTTGATAAAAATGTAGATGCTAAATTTTATACGAGTAAATTCATTATTGAACAAACATTATAAATGTTGTATCACAATTTAACCCTTAATAAGTTATTTAAACTGTATTCTACATACTACCTAAATTTGTTTGAAATCTTTCAAAAATATATCATAAAATGAAGATTTTCGTAAATTTTCTGATATAATTCATGTTTAAATTTCAGATACTGCTCGTGACCGTAAGTAAAATTAATTTTAAGCATTTTTATAAAAATACAAAAATATGCATAGTTAAAATGTAAAAAAAATATTCAAAATTATAATTTAAACTTAATTTTGTGATTTTTCTAATTTAGAAAGTACACTGCTTATTTATATTTATATTTAAACATTACAATTTATTCATTAATGGTTTAACATCAATCTTCCACCATTAAATAAATTATGATCCTTTAAAAAATAAAAAAGAATTAAAATATTACTCACATTAGTCTCTTAATACCCACAACTGGAATCTAAAAAAACTAAAAATGGAATTACACTCCCACGAGAAAAAGGGCCCAAATCTACAGTACCCATTTCTTTTTTTTCTGATTGAGTTCCATGGGTTCGAAGTATGTGTCTCGGTTAAGTGACAACGTGAGCCTAACGTGAAACTCAAAGCGTTTAGTTTCCAAGCGTACTAGGTGCTAATTTTTTTCGACCCACTGAAGGAATGAAAGGCTACGATGACCTTGACCAGCCCGTAAAAACATTGGACTGGTGCCTTTAAAGCACGAAGGGCTACCACAATGCCACCTGGCTATACGATTGGAATCTGAAATATTTTATAAACGTAAAATATTTTCCAGTTTTTGATAAAAACAAAGAAATATAATTAAGTTATTTTGAAGTAACAAGCTTTCCAACGGAAATCTTTGGCGCACCGCTTGTCAGGGCATCATATCCTTTTTTTTTCACATTAAGTTTTCATTAACTATTATAATTTTTACATAAAACCTTTAAAGAGAAAAAGTAATCTATCTTTCAAAAAAGTAAAAATATCATTTATTTTATGTATACAGTTCACATTAATATTACTTACAAAGTTCGGTTCTTTTATGTTTCACTGAAATTTATTATTTTTAGACGTTATACAACATATGTGAAAAGCAAATATTTATGTATTAAACAAATTCATCAATTTGTCATATTTTTATACGTGGTATTCCTTGTTATTTTGAAAACGATAGCTAAGACTTAAAAAATGCTGGAATATTAAATTACATAAAATTTCTACGTTAACATAAATTATTTTAATGCATTATTTTAAATTATATTATTTTAGTACTATCAATTGTTGTACTAATAGATTTTTTCATATTTTAGTCACCAACTTCATTGACCACCTGTGATTTCATTAAATCTGAAGTAAATTTGTTTATTATTTAAGTTTGTTTATTATTAAGAAAATAAGTCTTTATTGAATTACACTTAGACATGTTAATTAATTATAAATTTTACAAGTTTACACTATTTAAAGAATTCATATTCTATTAAATATTTTAATTAAAATAATTCTCAACTAACTATATGAGGCGTAAATAATAACCATTTTGTACTATTTATACTTTTTTTAAAAATTATTACTATGAAAAATTTTAATAAATATTACAATGTTGAAAAAATAATTTTATTTTTCCTAATGAAATAATAGATACTTATATTTACTTAACATAAATTATATAAAATTATAAAACCACAAATATATTACATATAAACATGTAGCGAGTAAAAAATGAAGATTAAATCTCAAAACTTTCTCTATCTAAAGTTACATATTAATTGTTAATACAACTCATTTTTAAATTTATTTATTTATTTTGCAAGAGATGTCTTAGCAAAAAAAATTAGATCAAATGTACTAGCTATTATAAAAATGGCATAATTCTACTGTGAAGAAAACAAAACTATGTTTAATTTTTGACGCAGCAGCTAATGCAAATATTAAACTTGTAAATGGCAACATCCAATAAAACAATTTAAAAATGTATTAACATAATTCATCGTAACTCTTTTTTCAAAGTATAAATATAAAATACAAGATAAATTTATTTTTTAAAGTATTTTCATAAAAAAATTGAAAATTTACATTCATAAAATTTACCCAATTTATATTACATATTTTCAATGTTCTAGTTTTAATAAATATCTCACCTAAAAATTGATAGCAATTTAATCTTTTACAACATTTAAGTATTAAAATATAAAGTTTGTAACAGGAACAATGATAATTTTCACTAAAAAGTTTACAAATTTGAATTTTTAATTCTGTATAAATGATTCAAAGTGATATCTTGTATCATATTAAGTATCTAATTCTATTAAACAACAATATTTATTACTTTCAATCTTTCAAATGTTAAGCAAAAGTGATTGCATTTCATATAGTTTTAGTTTTTTCTTTTACTTAAAGAATTCAAGATTATCTGTTTTCAATTATTATTTTATTGACTATAAATTACTTATTCTTATATAAATTCTGCCTTCAAGAACAAATGAAATCGTTATTAATTGCATTTCTTATTGTACAAATTTTTCATAATCATTCTGTATTTAGATACAATTTATTAGAAAATTTTATATTTTGGGTATTCATTTTAAATCATGTCTTATGCATAATTATTATTCATTTTAGGCGGAACCAAGGTTGTTTTCAAAAAGATATGAAGAAAAGAATTCATGAATTATGTCCATCTTATTTAAAATGTATTCAGTTTATGAAATAAATAAAGTGTTTTCAAAAATAAATTATCCTGAAATTTATTGTTTTTCAATAGTTTTTCATAGAAACATTTCACAATTTTGTGAAAACTTTCTTTAAAATGATTGAAATCAATGGTATTAATTCCATGAACAATAAAGCTTAATATTTTATTTTATAGAAAACATAACTTGTTTCTAAACATTTTTAACACATTATATAATAATAACTTTTTAAATCAATTCTAGATATACATCCATAAAATAATTTACATTCAGATTCTTTAATTTAATTCAAACACTTCAGGAGGCTTTGAACAATTCAAATATTTTATTAATTATTATTAACTAAACGAAAATAATTATCAGTTAAATGATAACTTGTTAGTTAAAAATTTTTAAAATATGTTGTCATTGAGTGGGGAAAGTAGAGATAAATGGATAATTCAATTAATAAAAACAATAATTCGGTATATGTTTGATATCTTTTCTATTCCAAAACCCAATGAATTAACAAATTAATGGAATCATTTATTAAATACAGTACTATTTAAACATTATAAACAGATATATTTTAATGTTGTGGACAAATATTTTCTAAAGTTAAATATAAAAAATAGTATACGCTTAAAATATTTTGAAGATTGATTTTTAATAAATGGATAATAGCTAATTAATTATTTTTTCGAAAACTAATTGACATTATAGAATGAGTTTTTTAATTAAAAGTTGAAAACACAGAAACTGCATTCAGCTCAAACAATAAAACAGTATTATAACAAAATGATGAAGAAAGAGTATAACAAAATTTGTACAGTAGTGTTAAAGAATTATAAAAATAATAAAATAATATTTAAAATGCTCATTTGGAAGAAAAAATTGTTGATTTGCTATTTTTTTAGAAAAGATATTTTTATAACAACAGATCTGGAAAATTTCGTGCTCTGAACAATTCATGATACCTTAACGTTTTCAGATCTAAAACCATCAAAATATGATTTGACGTCGTTGACAAAATTACAAATTCTATATGGAAATTTAACTGCTGCAAAATTAAAAGCGATCAGTTAAGTAAAGCAATTATTATTTTAGAAAGAGCTATTCATGTGAAATCTGTTGCTTTAATGCTGAAACGAACAAGTTTAAATTCCATAGGTGAATTAATAAAATATATTAAGTTTACGAACTGATTTATAAAAAAAGAAGAATGAAAAAAAACCTGAGGAAAGATAAGCTTCTAGAAAAAATTAAATTCATTTTTTTAGTTCGTTCAATTTTAACTGCAATCAAATTTTTCTTAAAAAAATTAATCATTTTAAAAAACATTGTAGAAATTGAATGGTGATCATTGTTTTTTTTAGTTTCACTTTCATTGTCAATCTGTTTTAAAAAATCAAATTTTTTAACTAATAAGTGGGTTAGTTTCGTTTTATGAACCAAAACCCAAAAAGGACAAGCTGCGCCAAGACTAATGAGTAGGGTATAGATACTAATATCTTAGAACAGGTTTTTATACATTGTTAATCCATGAAAATAAGACGCAATGTATGAATTTTAGTTTTGTATCATATTTTATGAAATTTTAAAAACAGTTAAATAAGTGAATTATCTGAAGAAATGCAATTAAAATAATATGGTGTAAGAATTTTATTATATGCTTTTAAAACCGAACAAAGCGAAAGCGTAACATAAGCAATAATATTTAAATTTCATTTTCTTATTTATCCTTAAATCAAATACTATATTTCATATCTACCACAGATGTTGTAAATAAAATGGTCGTAAAATTAAATTATTAGAAAAATAAAAAACATCCTCCTGAAAATTAATGTGTTTATAACAGAAGTTCATAACGCATTTATCTAGAAATATCAAACATTTATGAAACTGTAAATATTATAATAAGAAATTGAGTCACAGTAAATATTTTAGCAAAAAATTTATTATTTTCGACTACTCAACATTTATTTATTTTTTTATGGGAATCATAAAGATTCACGTGAACATCTTACTCAAATAAATGTTAATAAAATAAACATAAAATATTGCTCTAAGTTTTTATCAATCAACAATTAAATAAAACAAAACTTGGGGCAATGTTTCTTGTATTTTAATTTTAATTATCTGGTAACTGAATTTTTTTAAATAAAGTATTTATGAGAAACATTCGACCAAATGATAATAAATATATTGGTTGATATAAGGAAATTAATAATAAATTAAATATAATAATAATTATAATAAGATATAAATAATAGTAATTTAATTTTAAAAGTCATAAGAATCATGAAAAGAATTTCTTTGGTATATCAATGCGACACATCAATATGGAAAAATAATTCCATACATGTTTGAATACGAATTGTTCTTTTCCTGTTTTTACGAAAAAAATCTTTGACTAAAGTAGGGAAACAGCTATTCCTTTTCATATATACATTTTCAAAATTCAAGAAAAAGTTTTATATAAATGTTTGGAGCGTAATTTAATTTGTTTATTTGATGATTCTTTGACTTTTTTTAATATTTAATTGAGGTAAAAATGCGTAAAGAATCATGCATTAATGAAAATAAACTGTTTTCTATATATGAGGTCCTAGCAATTTCTCTTTTCAGCAAATTAAAAACATATTTCTGACTATACTTATTCAAAGTATTACTATTTCATGAAAAACTTTTGCCGTTTTAAATTAAGTTAGTATTTAAACAAAAGAATAACCCTTATATTCTTTATTAGTTATTCGTTTTTTTATTAGATTAAAATGATACTTATATATAAAAACTTTTCACTAATACTATTAAAATAAGAAAAACTTGATTTATTAAAAGTTGATTAAAAATTTTGTGAAAACGAAATTGATATTAATGCATTTTGTATAAAATATAATGCAATATAGTACAAATACTTACACGAAAAATTAGTATTTTTGATATTATTTATCCTTTACAGAAAATTCTTTCTTTTGTAAATATTTTCTAAAGTAGATAGTCAAATATTTGTGGTAACATTTTCTACAGTATAATGTAAGGGGTATGGAATGATGACAATTCTGATAGCTAGAAGCAAAAGATTTTTAATATTTTTAATTGGTAATATGTTGTCCAAAACTTTTGTATTTGTGGAAATTAATATATATAAAGACTATTTATTTGATATATAATTGTAAGAGAACTGATATACTTTCTGAAAAAAAGTAAACTGATAATGGGATTGAACGATCAACAAACGTTAAGTACTCGAGCTCAAATAAAAAATAATAACGGATTTATATCAAAAATAAAGCAAAACTATAAAGCAAGTCATAATTATTATAAGCAGATAATGTTATAATAACAATGACTTGCCATGAGAGTTCTGTACAAAGTAAATTTCAGAATTACAGAAAATAATTATATTTAAAGCGATTTAGTGGGGAAATAAACTACCATGTATGAAATGAGAATAAAAGAATAGTTCTCTATAGACCAGAGAATCTAGAAATGAAAAAAACGCATTACACATGAACAACTTTTAAATAAATGGAAGAGAAAGGTCTTAGTAATTTTTGAACAAATTATTGGGAATGATTTTTAAATGAATCAAAATTATTGCACAATGGCATTAATTTCAAAATCTTTGAAAGAAAAATATGTAATATTAGTTTGGGGAAAAAGTTATCCATAATTTTTTCGGTAGACGTCTGTAGTGATCGCTATCTCGTAAGGTATCCATCAAACAATTTCAAATTTATGCTCATTGGAAAGGTGACATTTGACACTTAAATATTCTCTTGCGGTTTTTCGTTTGATTAATTCAGTTATGAGTACAAGGTTTTAAAAATAGAAGACAACAAACACAAAATTCGATACATTTTCGTTTTTCTCTTGTAACGGCGAAAAAGATAGCCAGGTGGCTAAAATTGTAAAAGGTGTTTATCGTCCTATATATGACTGTAACAACCAGTTACGCACAATTTTGGTTTCAACTATTCCGTATGGGTATTTGGATGCTAAAGATGCACCTCGCATGGATACAACATCGTCGAGAATGTCTATAAAATATCAAAAATTATCAAACTTGACAGCATGTCAGTAGTCGTAGCTTCACACAAGACCTGAAAATCTACATGAAAACTGTTTTGAAGCTTTTTACAAAGCAAATCTGAAAGAAGTTACAAAAAGTTCACGTAAAAATAATCGATTTCTTTTTCCTTAAACTAATAAGTGATGTGCGTCTTTAAATAATTGAGTGATTTTTACTATACTCAATGGTTTCCAAATTTATCTAATGTATTTATGATTTTAAATTAATCAGTTATGGTATTTAATTTGACAAATATGAGATTCCTATATTTTTATTCATTACGATGTTTTGTATTAACTTTAATTATCTAATATTAGTTGAATTTTCTAAGAGAGAGTAGAAATTTATTGCTTTCAAATATAATACAACTCAATATTTTTTAAAATATAACAAACAAATTAAAATGGTTAATATACACAGAAATAATGGGTTACAGGCTAGAAAGAAAGAAATATTTTGAAAGGTCAATAATACAACCGGTGAAATCGGGGATGGTCAATGTAGAGATAAATAATTTTAGCTAAAATTTAAACAACAAAAAGAATCATAATTGAAAAACTAAAGCATGAGAATTAGTGTTTGTAACCGTTTGATTTCTTGTAATATATTATAATGAGAGTATTTTAGTTTGTTAAAATTGTTTTTCTAAATAATTAAATACTTCAGTCACTTACAAATGTTTTTGATTTTTAAGCATATTTTGCCATACAATTTTAGATTTATTTAATTTGCTAGATTTTGACATGATTTTAAATAAAACAAAATTAAATTTAAACAAAAAATAGCAAAAATGCTAAATTTTAATTGATAATATATAAATAAATATTCAACTGAAATTCTAAAGAAAATTTATAGTTAAAAGTACTATTAATATATTTTCCTTTAAATTTGACACGAAAAATTTCATTATTTGAAGACATTATTACTAAACGCTACAGAGTTTATTTATTTTAAGATCTCAAAGTTTTTATTCTCTTTTTCATTCATTTTCCATGTATTTGCATTATAATTTTTTAAAAAAAGATTTAGATTTAGAAAGGTTTATTTCATGATATCTAAAAAAATAATAATTTTAGATTGAAGAAAATTGATTTTATTTTCCAATGGTGGGCACTTGGGTGATTAACACTTTCATGCCTCTACAAGGCCGGAAGTAGCTACTCATTTATCGTTACCCGGTGGGCACATGTGAACCAAATCACGGTGGCGAGTAGCACTGCCCACGTCACACTATCACAAACCCGTTTGTAAGGTGGGTCACATTCATCCATCATCTAAGGAAAGGACAAGAGACACATGACAAGCGAAAGTACATCCATGACCGAGCCGGGATTCAAACCCAGATCCTCCCCAAACGTAGTCAATTACGCTAACCACTAGATTGGACGGCAAAGAAAATTTATTAAAAGTCATATAAATATATTTTGGAAAGGTTATTATTAAAAGTGCAGTTTACATTCATAGTTTAAGTAAAATATTTAAATGAAGTATAATTGAAAATCTCAAAATATAATTTGATTTCAGCATTTGCAAACAATGTCTCCCAATTTAATTTTATCCACAAACGTCCAGAAACTTATTTCCAAAATTAAATTTTCTTTTACATAATTTAAACTTATTAACATTTAATAATACCAAGAGTCTCTCTAATATAAGTAATTATCTTTATCATTATAATGATATTTCAATAATTATATATTAAATCCTTTTTTGTGTGTTTGCTACTTTTTTATTTTTTAATAAATTATGTAATAAATACTTTTTCAGATTTAATTAACTGTATGATACTTTATAATTTATGTTAAAAAAAATAATTTCCTCCGCCATTTTATATAATTTTTAAAATTTCATCCAAAAACAATAATAATACATAGCGATTATGACGTCAAATCTTCTTTTGATTAAATTTTCACGTTATGTGTTTAAAAGTACATGTTGTATAAATACGTAATATTTATTATAATTTGTTTTTCTTCTGCATAAAAACCGATTTCTAAAGTAATGTTCTATATTTTTATGATTCCAAATATATAAATTTTTTGCATTAAAACTATAACTTGACAAAATTCATATTTTCTATCTATAAAATAATGACGGTTATAAACTTTGACGCAAAATTATCCATTTAAAATATGTTAATGAATTTTTAATGATAATATAAATTTTATATATTTTTTTTATTGAAGATATTACGTGGTTCTTAACAAAAAGTGTGATTTATTAACTTAATTAATTCTATTTTTATATTAATATTTTAAATTTTGTTTGAACAGTAAAAATATCAATATAATGTTTATATAACAGCAGCTGTAATTATACACATGCTTAAACATTCACATATATAAGCAGATAGGAAATTGCGAAAATACTTAGGAACTTCGTACGGAAAAAATGGCCTCTTCTCTAAAAATCATATCTGTATTGCTTATTGCATTGCTGTTTATTAATGAAAGTAAGTCTCCCTTCACATGGAAGTTATAAATTGTTAATGCTAAAATATGCAATCGATAAATAAAAGGAAATAAAGTTTGGATTGTATAAGAAAAAGAATTTTAAAGTCAAAATTCAATGACAACATTTAAGTTTTTATTTTTCTTAAAATTATTTAGTATTTCGACTGATAAATAAAGAAAAATAAGGCTGTGAATAAATAAAAAAGAATTTTGAAAGAAAAAAATAACAAAGATATTGATACTTTTAGTACGTATACATTTAATTTTCAATTTTGACAGAAAATAAATTAAAAGAAAAATCAATTGTAATTTTTCTTTATAATATTTTTAATTATTCGGTTTTAAAAGTTTGTGATTTGCAAATTGACTATTAATTCAGTTTGATTTTTCTTACACAAGTCAAATATTAAATGTATTTTTATGCACCAAATATTATTACCCAAAATTTACTTTGGATAATTTAAAAGCTGTTCAGTCATAAACATTTACTGTTATTAGAATGAAATAATATTATTAACACAAAGAGCAAAAAGACGTGTTCACAAATATTGTGACAGAATAAATTAAGAAAATATCTAAGAATGTTTGGCAGAATTTGTTTTTAAAAGTGATTTTAAAAGTAATAATTTTAATGTTATCACCTCAATAAATTTAATGTTTTAGCATCTGTAAACATAAATATATTATTTTCATTTCAGGTGAATCCCGACCTGCAAGTTCAAGTAAGTTGTAAATGTGTATATTATTAGTATTTAAATATTTTAATCAAAATAATTAATATGACTCGAATGAATGCTTACATTCTTTTCGCATTTTTTAGCTGAGAGTAAGTGATATTTTTTCACTTTTTGGTCTCACTAAGTGGTAAATTAATTTTTGATACAAAAACACCTCCATAAATGTCTACATTTCAATAAATCAGAAAATAAAAATGTAATAAAGTTTAAACTAATGCAATAGATCCTTAAGAAAATTGATACAAATTTAAAAGGTAAACCTGTATTTCTCTTACAAATTTAAAGTAAAACTGAACTCGAATCAATCTCTTTTCATATAATCTACATTTTAAAAAAGATCTAATATTATATTACATATTAATTTTTAATTTAAGAAATCTATATTTGAATTTAGATTTTAAACTAGAATTCTTCATAAGTATAAAATACATAAAATTTAAAAACAATTAATATATTAATGTATAAATAGTTATATGTGATAACAATTTTAATATATTGATATATAAAATAATGTATTAATGCAAAATGTTAAAAACATTTATATTTTTTTTCGTAGCAACTTCTGCAGAACCAGCAGTGAAAACGTTTAAATATCATAAACACAAACGTAAGTCATTTAAACTTATATTTATATAAAAGTTTTATTCTGGAAATAGAAATAAAACAAAATTCCTTTTAATTTACTATATACAATAAATAATTTTTCTTTTGTTATTTGTCATATATTTTGTATTCACCAAAATGTGAACTTACTCATATATTTTTAAACTGTAATATTGATTTATTAACTTCAAAATATTTCAGTAAGTAGATTTCTTTAATTCAATTTTGAAAATCGATTTTACATATATATTGTACTTATTTGTAATAATTTCTTACATATTAATAAGGTAATGTAAATAAAAATTCTAACACCTGGCTATTTTCTTGCAGAAATACCGAATCTCAGTAAGTATAGTTTTGATTATATCTGAAATCTCTTAAAATTAGTTCTGATGCAGAACATTTCATATGTTGCATTTCATATATGATGCATCATATATCACATTTCATATATGATGCAGAACATTTCATAGCTATTTTTTACATTCTGTAATAATATTCATGTATATAATGTTGGAGAGTGAAATATTAAAATAATCTTAATGTAAGTTACAAGTAGTGTGTAAAAAATGCTTCGTAAACTATAATATTTTAATCTCATTTCTAATTGAAAGAGATATTAAATGTATTATTCATTGCGTTTACTTGTTCACCTATATTAGATGATATTTATTTCATTTTGTTATGTCAAGTTTTTTACTAATACTTTAGAAAATAAATATAATATATTGATAGTTAATAAAACTG
>JAPDSC010044950.1:0-11655 GCA_026290005.1 Latrodectus geometricus
ATTGAGAAAAATTTTTATATTAATTTTAAAATATAAATTTGTGTATAGATATTTGAAACATGCAAACATACTGTTTATTTGCATTTCCTATTGTTGAAAATGCAAAAAATTAATAAATAACATGACAATATTATCTTTAATTAAAGATTTTTTCTTATTTAAGGAATTTTTAAGAAGTCTTCCTGATTGTCTGTTGCAATCAGATTTGTACAAAAATTGGTTACAAGCTACTTCCTATGAATCTGAATGGGAGTGTAAAAAGCGAATACTTAGGTACATATGAATAAAAATATTATATTATGCAAATAATGCTTTACTGTTATGCTTTATGAAATATTTAAAGTGTCAATTATAAATCAATAGTTTTAATGAGCTCCTTAAGTTTTAAAGCTGTAAGTTTTATTGCTTGGTTGAATATATTTTCATTGAGAAATATACTTTAAGAAATTAGTTTGCCATACTTATTTTTAATATCGGAAAACAGTTTGAAATGTAATGATAGAAATTTATTAGTTTGGCATAAGAGTATTATGTAATCAAAGTAATAAATAAGAAAGATAATTTTACATGTAAATTATCTAAGTATCTAGAATCTACCTAAAAATAGTATAAAATAACCTTGAAAGCATTGTACACTCAAGTTAAGATAATACAAAAGACACGCCTTTAATAACAGTTTGTTTAAATTTTCAAAGCATATTGTAATATGTAAAAAAGTAAATTAATTGCATAATTAGCTATTTTATCTTACCATTTAAAGTATTAAATTTTTGTATTTTCTGTCTTTGTAGCTTATTAGCACAATTACCACCTCCAAATATTAGGCTTCTTCAATACTTGTTGTGTATGTTGTGGCATATTGCTCAACATTCATCTGAAAATAAGATGTCTTCCATGAATTTAGCAGTATGCATTGGTCCTACACTATTAAATCCTGGAAAATTTCAATCTCCAGCAATTCAGCAAGAAGTAAGGAATAGTTTTACTGTAATTTGTTATTTAAAATAACTTAATCATTTTAAAGTTATATGTGCTGTCATAATTTATCACAATGTTGAAGCTTTAATTATTTTAGAGATATTCTTTTTAATGCTTCATTTGCCAATGCATAGAAGTGAAAAAAAATTTAATATTATAAAAATAACATATTTTTTATATTTTTAAAAATTTCAGGATGTTGCAGAAAGAGTTCCAAAAACAGTAGCTTTTTTAATAGACCATTGTGCTGAATTATTTGGTGACCAAGTATTGCAATTACTTGGTGCATCTCCTGAACGAGATAATTCAAGACAAGATTCTGGAGCTGAAGAATCTGACAGTTTGCATAGTCTGCATGATCTTGCAAGTAAGTGAGCTGAATAATCTTTTTGAACTAATTATATAGTTTTTTTCCTTTTGGAATTGAATTTATTAAAATAGAAATAAAAAATTATGCACTGAAATTGGATACATATTAGAAAAAACATTCATATTTTTAAAGAAATGAAATAATTTTTTCCTTGGAAATTGTTGTAAATACTATTTTTTGAGTTGCAATAAAAATATCTATTGCTGTTACTAAAATGAAATTCCTAAGTTATCACAATATTGTGATATGATGTTTATGTAGCCAAGAAATAAAATTTTACACAATTTTTCTACTTAAGAAAATTTATTATGTGTGAAAGAGTATCATTTGATACTTTAGTTTAAATGGAACTTTCCTAAAACTATTCAAATTTATTTATGAATAAAATTTGTACATATTTTGCATTTTTAGTAAATTTATTTAATTTTCCAGGTCAGTATAGACGTGATGATTCTTCGATTGATAGTTTAGATCGAGATTTCCTTGATGAAATTGAACCTAGTCCAAAACTGCCATGCAAAAGCAAGATGTCTCTCACTAATTTAAGCAGGGATTCTGGTCTTACTCTTAGTGATACTCAGCTGTATACACCTGAAGAAGAAGTAGAAAGTGAATCTTCCAGTGCAGATAGTCGCAGAGGAAATTGTGCTGCTCTAACAAAGAGTGTTCCTCACCTGGATACAGCTGGAATAGATTGTAATACTGCTTCTTATGGTAAAAATGCAGGAGTCAGTATTGATGGCACTTGCCATGATGTAATGCGTAAAAGAAGACAAGGTATGGAAGCTCATCGTACCAAATCTCTTGCAGCATGTTCATCCTGTGCACATCCAGATTATCATTATGAAAGGAGTCCACATTTACCCTTACAACTTTCTCAATCTTATAGTTATAGCATGCAACAAGATTTGATGGACCGTAGTTATGATAATTTTGTACGGAATTATCATAATCCTGTGAGGAGAAGGGATGTTCGAGGGCGCTCTGGATTACAGAGACCAATAGTTTCTGCTGTAGAGCCTGTGGATGATTACATAGAAGGCACTTTGCGTCGCAGTGCCTCAGAAGAGAGCCTCCTTCAAAAATATGTGAGCTCTTCTGCTTCAAAAAGATTGCTGTCTCAAAGAAAAAGACGTGCACCTTCTCCTCCAAGCCAGAAAGGAACAATGTCTGCTCCATGTAGCACCAAAAAGACTGATCATTCTACACGTGAATCTAGATCAGTTGGCAGAGAACCTGATCGCCATGCTGTATGGTTTGCAACTCATTCTCGAAGGACAGATTGGAAAAGAAGTCAATCAACCTCAAAAATTGATGAAATAGACCAAGCACATGACTCCAGTACCATATCTCTTGTTTCTAGTGAAGATAGTACTCCGCAAGTGTCTCGGAGTAATAGCAGAGTGCAGGAATTAAGCTCTAAATCTCATAGTGATCTTTATGCCATGTATTATAGTCCACCTAGAGTTAACAGTGTTTGTAGTTCAACCTCTGATGGGAGTCAGCAATCTCACAATTCTCGTTGCTCGCAGTCTTCTCTTAAATCTAACAGTTCTCACAAATCTCAACATTCTAGTTGTTCTATGAACAATTCGCCTTCCAAACCCAGTGAACCACCTAGTTATCTAGAAGCCATAAATCGACAAACAATGTTGAAACAAATGTTACAGCCGACAGTGGTAGTTGTAAAACAGGTTACTGAAGAAATGAGGGCTGAGCAAACATCCTTGAGTGCAAAAGCCAGAGAACTTTATGAAAATTCAGTTCGTATGTATACACAGCAAATCCCTGAAGTAGAAGATACTCATAGAGCTGTTCCAGCTAGTGTAGATTGTGTTGATGGACCTCACAAATCACCTGTTTCCATTAAGACTAATCAATCTTCTCCCCGTATGATCAATCAAGAAGGTTCCCATGTCAGACTCAGGCATCATCCTCCAGTTCATGTTACTGATTCTCAACTTCATCGAATGAGGAATTTTCACATCAGGTCTAGGCGAGAGATACTTCCTGAAGAGCTTCGTAAAGAAATCAATTGGAGTGTAGCTCAACTGCGAGAAATTTTCAGTACTAGAGCGCAAGAAGGGAAGTCTATGAACTTTTCCAATTCTTGCCTGGAAAAATGTGATGATCTAGGAAACAGTAGACACCCCCGACAATTTACTCAACAACACACAAGAAGTCGTAGCTTGAGTTCCAGGAGTGAAGAAGAATCATTTGTCTAAGTCTTTAGTGTTCTTTTAACATAATTGCTAAATGCAGAAGGAAGATCTATTCATTAGAGACTTTCATTATGTAAATAGATCTTCAGATGTTTAAAAAAAAACTAATATAAAATTTGTATATTCAAAGTTATTTGATTATTTAAAAATAGAAGTTTCTTCTGCATTTAGTACTCTTTAATGTGTATATAGTCTTTTCTCAGGTTTTGAATCCATAGAAACTAAATGTTAATTTTGTGTTCATTGTAAATTGCCACTGTTATTTGCTTAAATAATGTTATGCATTTATTTACAGAACATTGTGCAATGTGGAGTCAAAACATTTTCTTTATCATTAACTTTATGTATATATGTATTTGAGCATGGCCTGAGGCTGAATCATATTGTTACTGGAGAGATTAATACCAGATTTTTCTTTTTACTCATCTTGCTAGTCCAATATTGGACTCTTCCTTCAGCATTCGTGTACAAGTTTACCTTTTTTTTATTTCATTTGTTAATTATAGTTTAGCATTGTTTCAACTAATGCATGGAGAGTTTCTAAGCCTTGTGTCTAATGCCAATTTTGAAGCTCATTTTTTTGTACATTTACTGTATACATTTTTTAATTAAAATTAAAACCATATTCAAGAAGTGTGTGTTATTTTTTTTTAACCTTTAGTACTCATTATCAGCTTTAATTTTTATGTAAAACACACACATGGACTTTCTACATCAACAATCTTGAATTGTAAGTATACTTATCATAATTGCTTTAAATCAAGGGTTAATCATGATACAATTTTGTTCTATATAAGGGGATTATGTATTTTAAATCATTGAATAAATTTTGAATATAATGTACATTTTTTTTAAATATACATTATATTCATAATGAAATTTTTACTGCTTTAATGACAAAATCAACGATAAAAGAATTAAGGTTATGTAACTTTTAAAATGAGTACTGTAATATTAATTAGTATATTTGTTGCAGATAATTGAAAACTTCTGTATCACAAAGGCAATGATTAATTGTGACTTAGATTGTAAAATTACTTACATTAATTATTTTTTTCCTATGAAAAGTGATAACAAAATTGGAACTTATCCATTTCAAGTGTATGTTTCACACATCAGACAACATATCAAACATATTAATTCCAGTGGATGAATTCAAAAAATAAAACAATTCTACCATATCTTTCTATTCAATGCCTAGGAGATAATTTTTCTCTTAAAGGACACAATTCTAAAAAATTATCCTAAGAGAACAATATTTCTTATTGGAATATTTATGAATGAATAACATTTTCTTATATCAACTCAGTTGCAATTACAAATATCTTTAATCTATCATGTGACTGAAATAGCCAAATCTAAATGAGTAGCAAAATTTGAATGAGAAGTTTGATGTATGCAATGTGCTGGGAAGGAAATTTTTCTTTTGATTTGTTCATCTTTATACAGTTCAGGCTGGTAGTGGTACTGTCATATCTAGACCTCTTATATATCTTAAAACCAATCTAATAATTATCAAATTTTTTTATAAATGTATTAGCTATATCTTCTACATGAGTTGAAGTTACTAGCATAAATGGTAAAATTTCTAATTGATAAATATGCATAATCTACTTTTTACAAATCGTACCTTAAAAGTGCTCTTTCAAAAAAATTGCCTTTATTTCACTGATATAAATAGAAAAATATTTCTTTAAATTTGCTTTTTTAAAAAGTTACAAATATGTATTCCGTTTTATATTTTAAATGACCTTTGAAGTATTTAATATCCTTCATCAATTTATGATTTTAATCAATTCACAAATTCCTATCATGATAGACCGTAGGTCCAGGTCTAATTAGTTTTCATGAGTAAAATATGTTCGATGAGTCAACTAACCAATCCTATCGTGATAGTATTCTTTAACTCCTTTTTAATTTTTCCAAAATAACGTTGATTTCTTTCAGGAAGTATGTTTTAATCTCCCACAGAAATTTTTTAGATAAAATTAATTTTTAATTGGCGAGTGATCATTTCGTTCAGATACGGTTAATGTCTGCATCATTTTATTCTGTTTAATTGGTTCCCGTATATTAGGTCATTTGCTCGTTGATATTAGGTTCATTATGACTTGAGTTAAATATCATTTAATTTGGGTGATGATTCAGCCGATTCATCTCGTCCGATTTGAGATTATTCAGATGAATGTTCCTGTGTGTGTGGAAAACATCGATTGATATGCGAATGGCATAATCATGGTTCCCAAGCAATTTCAAATGGATTCGAAACTGGTGTACGTTGACAAGCCATTTAACCATCGCCATGTGATTGAACTCATCACATCTTTTATGGGTGATGAATCGGTGGCATAATCATTCGACTTAAAATACAAAAGTTGTTGAACATTTTGCTCATGAAGCATTTATCATTCCCCGAAAACCAAAACAGTGGTTTTACAAATAGTTTAAATTTATTCAACCTACTAGTGTTTGTTGACATAGAAGAAGCTGTTTAACCACAGAAGAAGGGCTTCTGACACAGGACATACATTTCGAGTAATGATAAGGCGATAGACTCGTTTGATTCGTAACTAAAATTTTGTCGAAGATCATTAATTTCGAATACATGCATCATTTCGTGAACCTCAAAACCATAGTTCGATAAGCCATTTCCATTGGCGATTTCGAACTGACAAAATAAATAAAATAAACAACCCAATTTACTGTTAAATTTCAATCGGCAAGGGCGATTTAAAGATTTTTGTAAAATTTTATTTTGACTAACACTTAAGATAAAAGGCGAAGAGTTTAATTTTGAGCCGGAGATCTTGTGCCGATAAACACATATTTCTTATCGATTTAGTAGGGTTTAATTGTTAGTTTATACTTAATGTGTTAATTTAAGAGGAATTTTTAAGGAATCTTGCAGAATATTGAAGAGGTTACATTGAGAAAAAAGATTGTAAATATAATAGTTCCCAACTAACATCATAATCAGAGGAGTCATTAAAAAAAGAATATTTAAAAAAAAAAATAGTTTCCAGTGATTATGCAATAAACAATTATTGATCAAAAGATTACGTAGTAATAAAATTTATAAGCGTTCAATTTTAGAGTCGACTGCCGTTTTTCTATATGTATACCATACCAATATAAATACGACCATACCAATCCACAAGATAAATCATGGAAAGGTGGAATATAATGGATATCGAAAAAAATTAGAACATAATTAACATTTATAATACATAATAACTATACGTCAACAATTCTGTATTTATCAGTTATCTTCTATGAAAGAAGAAAGTATTTGAATTATGAAGGAATTTTTCTCAAAATCGCAATGTAAATAGGATTCAATTCAGTTTGTATTTTCATTAGATGAAAGATTTGGTTATTTTTAAAGGTTTTTAAAGAATGCAATTTTTAAAATAGTTATAACTAAAGCCTTTTTATTTAATATTTTGAATTTATTCTTTTACATATGCTAAAATTCATACTAAAAAGTTTATGTCAGAGATGGGCTAACTCTGTCCTGCCGGAAGGTTCTTTCCGGACTGCTGATAGAATTTTAATTTTTCGGGCCTAGACAAATTAAAAGTAATATATATTGTATATCCTACTATGTAAAATTATTATTTTCTTCCCTTTTTATCAAAGGACTGACTCATTTTACTTTCTCTATTTTTGTTCTAAAAACCATAAATCGATGGAAATACAAAAAGCACAGACAATTTTCAGTCGGTAAAGTGTTAAAAGCGGAAGTTCTTAGTTATTGCTGTAGAAACGCTCCAACAAACGTTATCTCTTTCTCTGAGAGCAGACATGGGATTCTAGTGTAGGTGAATTAGATCTTACATGTAACTGATTGCGCATTTTAAGCTCAAGCTTTTTCTTTCGGTGCGAGTACCAATATTATTAAGTACTTCTGAACAGATTATATTAATCGTGGTAAAAGTTATTAAAAGCTTATTTGGGTTATTCGTAAAATATTTCAATCCCAAAATGGGTACTAAAATACGTAAAATTGATTCAAAGTCCCATGCTTTTAGTGATGAAGGGACCTGGAAATATACAGCTGTGAAAGGCAAACCATGCGTCTCACCTGCAATGAAGATGCAACGGCTTTCAAAGAACATTCCCGGTCATTTCACATCTGAGCTCAAGAATTCCAATTACAAAGCAATGCCCAAATATGAAAGAAAACAAAATGCGGAAAGTTTTAGTAAAAAAACTTATCAGGTCGTCAAAATGTTTTCAAGAATGTAAACAGCATCCAAGAAGCAGCTACACTCGCAAGTTATATTGTAACATACAGTTTTTCTAAAAGTAATGAACCACTCAATAATGGAAAAGTTCGTCAAATGCATGCTCCAAGTTTGTGATTTTGTGTCCAGATAAGAAAAAAATTTTGAGACTGTAAGCTTATCCGAAAAACGGTAATTTCTAGAATCGAAGACATCGATAAAAATTTGACATCACAGTTAAAGTCAAAGATTGGCCAGTTTAAAATGTTGCTCCATAGTTATATATGAAAGCACTGATATAACTGATACTGTTCAATTATAGTATTATTTATAAGGGGTGTTGATGAGAACTTTGAAATTACCGGAGAACTGGCGTGCACGCTTTCCTTGTGAAGGGAAGTACAACGGGATGTGATATTTCTCATGAATTTCAGGAAGGGCTTTTAACTTAGAAAGTACCTATAGCAAATATATGTAATATTATGATCGATAGAGCCCAAAATATGTCAGGAAAAATCTAGATTTTTGAACTTTTCAATCAAAAATATCCCGGGAGCAATGTAGTTTTTTTTTTTTTATATTGTGTTACATATCAAAATACTCTGTATAAATCGGCAGTGAATATGAAATCAGTGCTTAATGCGGTCGTGAAGCTTGTAAATACTTTTCTATCTCATGGGCTTACAGGCAATTTCCGAGATTTTCTATAGTCGTACAATCTGAATACTCTGATTAGACGAAAGTAAGGTGGCTTAGTGCAAAATGTGTTTTCGAGTGAGTTTGGTAGCTGAAAGATGGCATTATGTCGTTATTCTATAAGAAACAGTGTTCTGCAGAGTGCGAAATGTTAGAAGATATAAAATGGCTTTCGGACTTTGCATTTTTCACAGATCTTCTTTGTCATATGAGCAACTTGAATGTTAAGATTCAAAATAAAAATCTAAATACACATTCAAAAACTAAGTTCCAAAATTAGAATTTTACTAATCATTATAGAAAATATGTTTCCCAAATTTAATGTTTCACGCTCAGAAAATCTGTTTATCATCTTATATATGTGAACAAGTATTTTCAACTATTGAACCTTAGAAAGAATTATTTCAGAAGTAGACTGACTGATGAGTATTTAGCCTCGTTTCTTAGAATCAGTACATTTCACTTTGAACCTCAATATAATGAATTTTAAAGCTGAAATCTCAATTTTATTCATCCCATGAACATATTTAAATTGCAATACTTATATATTGTTTTTAAAATTTTAGAAAAATTTATCTTGGCCCGTCAAATTTTTATTTTTCTATTTTTGGCCCATGACCAAATATGTTTGCCCATTCTTGGTTTACAGTAATATAATTTGCACATGTACATTTATTTAAAAAATTCTGAACATAGGCAAAAATTTTTTATTTAAAAAAAAAAGTTTTTAAAATATTTTACCTTCAAAATCTGATATGTAAATGTTCATTGTTTAAAAGTAATTGCATAGTACACCTTAATAATTGCATAGTACACAGCTGGAAAATAAGGGTATCACAAAGAAAATTCATAATTTCTTATATTGATTGAAAGTGTTCAATGAATTTAAGATTTTTTTAAGCATTTTAAATAGCCATATTTTACTTTTCAGTATGAATGGCTTAAGAAAATGTTTATTTACTTCCCATTATGTATACTATTTTTGTTAAGCTCTTAATTGTTTTGCTAGATTAAATATTAGGGCAAGATATTTGAATTACCTTATTCAACTTCATTGTAAAAATTCTCTTGATATATTGTAATTACAAAGAATTTTTATAAATAAAATATAAAGAATTCATTTCAACAACCTGAGCTTTCTCTAAAAGAAGTCTAAAAATAACTTTTCTTACTTAAAAATTAATAAAACTTAATTATTTTTTGATAAATGTTTGATAATTGTTTATTATTTGATAGTAAAAAATATATTTCAAACAAGAACGAAATGAAAAATGAAGAAATCAATGGGAATTGAAATCTATATTATATTCAGAATTTTTCAATAATTGTGAAATTTGAAATGTTAATACTCTTTTTCAAATTTGTAATGATTTTTTTCAAATTCAAGCCCTAATTTAAGCAAAAATAATTGATAGATGTATTAGTTTCTTTGTCTTTCGAATTAAATTCTTAAAATTTTTTCAATATGTTAGCTTAGAAAATTTCTGATTTTCAAACTATCGCAAAGTTATTTGAGTAAAAAGTTTTTTTCTTGTTTTGGTTTTGAAGAAATTTTAATAGATATATTTTTGTTAGAATCGTATTTTTCTCCAGCGTTTACTATTAATTCTAAATTAATTAGTGCTACAAAAATAATGATTGCGTTCAATAAGTAACTATTACACTTACAAAGATGGCACTAGTTGAAATTTTTAAGCAAATAACTCAGTTATATGTTTAAAAGATTTATAACTTAAATAAAGTGATAATTATATTAATACATATTTAGATTAATAATTGTCAATTATCGGTATTTTAAAGGAATAAGAAATAATTATTTTAAATAAATTATATAAAACTTCAATAACATCTCTCAAGAGAAATATTATTTATTGTTGAAAAATCTGATTTTACAAGTAAAAATATGTACATTTTTATTACGAAATTTATTAATTTATCCTAATCATATATAGTTTATAATATATATCTAAAAAATACCAAAAAATATTGCCATGTTTATCAAATGCATATACTCTCTAAAAATCTGAATATCTCATGTTTATTTATGAATACCCTGTATATTTATCTGATTATAATTTAAATAATGCTGACGACTTAAAAATCGGAATTACTAATGGTCATGGGATACAACTATAGCCTGGCGAATGTTATCAAATAATTTGACCACTGGGTAATTAAGTAACAGAACTTTAAGGAAACGAGAAAACCTCTCTCTTCTCTTACATTTAGAGCTTGAAATAATATAGGTGTGTGTGACTGTTGGAATAAAACGATATAATTAAATTTATTATAAATAAAATACTTTTTATTTATAAAAACACTATTTTTATTAATTTCGAATTTGACATCTCAGTTTATTGTTTCCTGGAATAAAATAAAAGTGAAATTCTCAATTGAATAAATCCGTGAAAAACTTTTGCCCTTATATTAATATACCTACATAATAAGAACAACGAACAATATTGAAAATTTAATCTATCATAATTTATGGCTCGTATGCATATTTTATACCAAAATTTAGAATTGAGAAAGAGAAATTATTATTAGAATATAATTTCATATTTTTATCTTTTTTGTTTCGTATACATGAAAAATATCTTAAATTTATTTTTATATTTTACAGAAAAGGAGCTAGAATGTAACATATTATGATTTTTTTAATGATTAAAAAGTAAATTTATAAAATCTTTCAGTTATTATTTAAAACAATTATTGAGATATTTTTTTCACAAAAAATTGAATATAACAAAAAAATGATTTTTAACGATGCAAATATGCTGAAAATATTTTAGCAAGAAATACTTTTCTAATAAATATAAGTTCAAATAAAATACATGAAATCCCTCCTCATTTATTACTTAATTAAGTGAATACATTTATTAAATATAATCTAGGATGACGGTTATTGAACATAACTAAAAAAATACTAAATATTTAATTATAGTAATTCAAGTTTTTAAATTTTTTCTCGTTTCTTTCCCCCCCCCCCTTTTTTTTATATTTTTTTTTATACATTTTTAAAATTAATCTACAACTTGATGCATTGAAATAAAAGAAACAGTTTCTCTATAGTACTCATATAATAACCGTGAAAATAATTTCTTAGTTTTAAAATTGCTGTTAGAATTACATAAATCCATATAAAATATTATAAATTTTCATC
>JAPDSC010044960.1:0-18641 GCA_026290005.1 Latrodectus geometricus
TATATATATATATATATATATATATATATATATATATATTCTGTAAGTGACTAAACTAACTATTAAGTTTATTTATGACAAAATGTATGACAAACAAAGTGACCATTTTATTTATAAACTTTTAGTTCATTAATTATACAGAACAAAATTTAAGCAAAATTTGTTTCCTCATACATGCATTATTTTACTAATTATAATTATAATACATATTAATATATTTTTGAATATATAAAAGTAAACAAAAAACAAATATGAAAAAAAACAAAAGAATATTTTGATATTATAAAAATGATAATGTAATAAATTCATAATAATAAGTTCTTAAGAAAGATTTAAGTGCTTAAAGTGTTTATGAGAGAAGTGGTAGGTAATTCAAAGAATAGTGGAACTTTGAAAGTAATAAAAATATGGAGTAAGTAGTTCATTTGTTATCAAACACATATACTTTTTAAGCTCTTATTTTAAGATTATCAATAATATATTTAATCTATAGATATCTTCAACCTTCAGCATTTTATTATTTCGTACATGAACAAAATTTTATAAAGTAATGAATAAACTGTTATTCCAACTGTGTACCCAAACTTTTATGATTTATTAATCAACTACTTATGCATTGATAATTAGCTTTATAAAGTTTATTTAGAGCAAACTACATATCATATATACAATAAAATCCACAATTTTACATACTCTAAAAAATTAATACAATAACATTATTATCAATAAAGGATACTATTTTTAGTAGTAAATTAATAGGGTCTGACTAATATGAAACTATAGAAAAACTGAGCAAAAAAGTAAAAATAACTTACTTTTGAGCCATTAGATTTCTCTTCAATAACTCTTCTCAAAATATTTAACATAAATATAAAATATCCATAACCAATCACCATAGGAACTACGTTAATTACAGTAAATGATCCTTCAGAAGATTTGCGCTCTGGATATGGAAAGGTTTGCATAAATATCTATAAAATATTAATGTAGATTTATATTAAAAAAATACAATGAAATTATGAATATTTCAACAAATATAAATAAAATGTTCATGTATTAACAAAAGTGTAATATAAACTTTATGGAAATAATAAAATATACTACCTATTTTAATATTTTTGGTTAGAATAAGAATTAAACTACTATGATATATAGTAAATATACATTAAACCTACAGAAGTTACAAAATGTTGCTAACTAAAAGAAATTTTTATTCTTATACACTTTAAATTCTTCAATCAAAAAATTTATTTTCATACATTATAATAGAGTAAAATCAAACAAAATAAAAATAAAATAATAATCTTATAAATTAGAATAAATTACATTGTTTAAAAGTTGATTTCATTACTTGAGACTGATTTTATTACTGTTTGTTTACTTGAATAATTTTAGGATACTTTTTTATTGCTAGTTTAGAATCTAGCATTTTAGGCAACATTAGCTTAAGATAAAGTGTGTATAAATAACAAAATAATTAAATTTTAGTAGTTAAAAGCATTAAAATCACTGAAATAATCTGAATTATAAATTAGTCATGAAATGAAATAATATAACAGCTTAATTTTGAAGTTAATAAAAATCCCTCTCTATATATTTCTTTAAATAATATATGGAAATTTTATTAATTCAATGTACAATGTAAGTTAACCATTGCATTAATGGGTATATTAGTACTTATGCCATGAGGTGAAATGTCAATAAAATATTAAAAAAACACTGTTAATTATGCTTTGTGAATGCTATATACAAAATTATGAATATTTTAACTACAAATTTATTACTCTTTGAAAAAAAAAATTCAGTTCTTTATACTAAATGTATAGTTAAAAAATTTATAATAAATGCATAATTAAAAAGAGTTATCAATTTTGATATATGCAAAAACCATCACATCTGAATTGCACAATAAACTATCAACAGGAACTTAAAATTCTAAAAATAACTTGTATTATTAGAAGTGATATACAAAACTGTCATACGTGTCACACTTTCTTTTAAAAAATCCCAAATCACTTTTCAATTTTAAAAACACTAATATTTACAATATGCTATTTGTGGGATTATTTCAAAGTAGTATAATTTTGTGGAAAGATTTTTCTTTGACTTTGTTTATATATTTCATGAAATTATTCTGAAAATTCTGATTTCTTGTAAATTTGATCATACGAAAAGTTTAGTTAATACCAAAGAGGAGAAACCCTTGAGCAGTCTCTTCATGTAAAGAATATTACTTTATGTTTTACTAAATTCTAAAGCATATCAATACTTGATTTTTTAAACACTGATAAAATTATATTCACATAGAAAAAGATCTAAAATGAAGAGTATTTTTAATGGCAAAACAGAAATAAATTTTTTTTTCTATACTTCACTTACTTCAAAAGCTACTATAATTTGAATATTATACAAATTTCACAAATAGGTACATTTTCTTATCTTTACATATGATATCAAAGTTAAAATAGATAAATTGATTACCTTAAATGGAATATATATATTTTGCATAATATGTATTAAATCTTAACTATGCTTTTTTTACATTGAATATAAGTTAATAATTTTGTAATTTTAATAAGATGCTTATTTTATTAGCAAACAAATTTTAATGAACAAAATAAATTTCCTAATTTTTTCTCAATAAGAATTAATAATTTCACAATAATCAATTTTTAATTTTTATTTTTTTTAATTAATAATTATTCAATTTTAAAATATATTTAAAATTGAATTATACATTCAACTTTTAATTAATTTTTATTTATCAATTATTAATTTTTAATTTTTTAAATATAATTAATTTTCAATTTTTAATTTAATTTTTAATTTAATTTTAATCCAGATATTAATTAAATAATCTTAACACTTATTTCAATACAAATGTAGTGTGATTTTTACTGAAAATATCAATTTAACTTTGAATAAATGAATTTTTAAAAACAATAATTATAAAAAATATACAGTATATATTTTTAATTTAAACTGGATAACAAAATCAAAAAATTTAAAATAAAACACATTTATAATAAAAAAAATTTGGAAAATATTCTGTAAAGTAACAGGAAGAGTTATAATGTTTTTTGACGACCTTTAAGGAAATTCAAGACAGTTTGGAAGACATGCACAAGCTCCCAAATTTAGTTAATTCCATACTCTACAAAATATCTGCTAGTAAATTACCAAGAATAGCTTTACCATTTACTGAAGAGAATGTATTTTGCACCATTACACTTTATTAAAACTATATTTTGATTTTCTGTTCATTTACTTGAACACAATATTTATACCAAGTTTTGTAACCATTATTTCTGAGTGGTTATTCTGGGTGCTATTTTTAACAATAAATTGTACCTTCTACCCTGACGATTTAAATTTGACCATATAAAGACAAAAAAAAATCACAAAATATTTTTGCTATTTATTTAAGAAAACTAAAAATTTAAATCAAACAATAGCAAAAATTTAAATAAAATCATTTTGGATATTGTGTAAAATATAAATCAATTGGATTTTATTTATATACAAAATTTTAAAATAAAAAACAAAAAATTAATAACAGTAAAAATAACATGACAATTTCTGATAATATTATATAAATATACATTTTACAGTATACAACATTTCCATCATTCATACAAGCAGACTAAAAACAAAATAAAATACAAAAATTAAAAATATTGCAAGACATTTTAAAAAAATTTTTCCAGTTTTGTATAAATGTTCTAAAATCTAAATATAAATAATAAACAGATTATGAAGCATAGGTAGCAATAGTATGGCTGGCTAATGATTTATTCACCAACAAGTGTAGTCAATGATTTAGAGCTGTTTTATTTGGAAAAGTAAGAAAATCTGTATTGCAGTGACTTTTTTGAATAATATATATGAAATATAGTTACCATCCACCTTAATTACACATATTAATTGCAGCAAATATCCAGGGTAAATAAAGTAATAAACTATATTCAGTTTATTTCTATCAATTTTTTTAAACAGAAAAAAATTCAGCAGTATTATAAAGCCTAGAATGAATGTAAAATTGATCTATTAAGTGAATGTATATTTTTTCTAGGTCTGCAAATCTGATGAATAGAAAAATAAAATTAATATAAGGTGCATATTCATGCATAAAATTGAATCTGAAAGCAATGCCTATAGGTTTTACCATTGGTGCTAATACATTGAAATTATATTTTTATTTTTCATAGTTAGTTTATAATTTCAATTGATAAACATACTTTTTCTTTTTATGATCACTGAACTTCCATACAATATTACCTCATAAGTACTTTTATCTTAGAATATGAAAAGATTATTTTTTCAATGAAAAGGAAATGATGCACACATATTTTATTAAATACACATTTTATTGAAGAAAAATTATGGGTTAAAAATGAAATAACCTAGGGCTAGTACTTTCTAGAAAAAACTCAAGCACTATAAATTTCAATAAACTCTTGATGATAAAATGTTTGTAAACATACCTTATAATCTAAGTTTTTTCCAGATTGATTCATTTTATTTTCAATAAAAGTTTCTTCAACAGATGCTTGCCATGCAAGAAATGGTGTATATTTATAACCTGAAATATAAAAAATTATAGTACCAAAAAAACTAAGAAAATAAACATAACTAAAGAAATTTCACTTTGATTTGTTACTGCAAGAATATCATATTTCTTTTTTCATCATCTTACCCTTCTAGAAAATACTATGAAAACTTCTGGTTATGAAAAATATATCCTCAGTAAAAGAATTTAAATGTAATTTCACTATTTTAACAGACATTCAGTTAATTTAATGAGAAGTAAATAAAATTAAGAATTTATTATTGTAGATTTTTAATTATCCAGTTCACCCTACCTTTTTTACTTGACATTACTCATCACCTAAACTTGTAATTTTCTTAAATAATAAAATTAATTTAATTTGTTTAATAATTTAGGTTAACATTTCAAGTGCATTTTTTATTTAATATTTATATAGCCTAATTGATTTCATATTTTTAATTAAGTTGAATATAAAAATATTATATAATTTGATGCCTTACCTTGATAATTAAATTTTAAGTATTTTTATAATTTGAATGTATACTTTTATAAAGTACTGAACTAAGAAAACAAAAAATGTTAATAAGGGCTATTATGATAAAAATACATTTCTAATTGTGTGAGATTCAATAAAAGCAAAAATGAAAGATCAGCTCTTCTTTTTTGCCTTCATCCAACCTGTCTTCACATTACACAAGATGAGAATCTATTACAGTATCACAAGTTTGAATGATTACATATTATACATACCTTTTATATGATTATCAAAAATAAAAAAATTTATATATGACATACGATATTAAAATAAAAACAAATTTTTTTATGAAGGAAGAAATTTAAGTAATCATTTAAATATACCAACTTCAAATGTTATTTTCAGATATATATGCTTTTAAACAATGAGTTTGATGTTAACATTAATTTAATAAAAGATCATATGAATTTATATCCCCAATCCTACTTACAAGCACTGAAGTATTAATATTTCTGTAAGCAATTCCTTGTCTTTTTATTTAAAATTTCATTTTTTAAATACTTCAAAAAATATCTCGAACATATTCAAAATTAGAAATAGTTTCAGGAAAACATTCCTTCCTTTATTCTCTGCATTTTTCAACAAATTTTCAGTTATTTTTTTTTCTTCTTAATTCAAGCTGCTATCAATTTGTTTCGCTAAATATTCTTGGTCAATAATTTCATCTTTTGACTTATAATATTCAAAAGAAATTATTTTGCATTTAATGTTAGATTTAGACTTAGGTGTGGGTGGTTCCAAAAGAAGCTTCTGTTACCAAAAGTCTACTGAACATTAAAAGAAATCCTTTATTTAGCTGAGGCTAGCCAGTAGCTGTAGCTTAGCTAGTAGCTGAGGAAAAATTCAGCAGACATTAAACATGGTTTTGTAGCAACCATGGCTTAATTAAATGTTGACTCAGACATTCAAATCTATGGACAGAAAAAATTTTATTTTTGTATAAATATGTAATGAGGTTTCCACCATATATAGACAACTTCTGCATATAGGATCATCCTATTATGGTGAGATGTTGTCGAAGGAGGCAATAAGAAGTCCTAATGACTTTCATAAGCAGTTTTTATTGAGCTTTTCTTTTACAAGGATGGGCCTTCTTTTAGAATTAGTTCAAACTAATTCTAAATAAGTACTTCTATTTAAAATGATTCCAAATATTATGATTTAGCTTTTGTTTCTTTTCATTAACTTAGATAAAAATATTGTTCAAATACCAATTATCTGCAGTTTTCATATGGCTTTTCAAGACGAATTTTTAATTCAAAAGTAAAATTTTATTTGTGTCAGGCACAATTTTTCTTTATTACCTGACCTAGCTAACAACCATAAAATTTTCCTTCAATCTTGCATAAAATCCAATTAACATTTAATGTTTATTAGATACAAATAATATGATTATGGTAATCTAACTGTCCAACTAAATTATTAAAGTATCCATCATAAAATCTAATATATAAAAATTACTAAAGATTTTTATAATTTAATGCAAAACGGCCATTTAAAAATAATTAAACATAATCAATAATTAAATACAAAAAGCATTATATTCTATAAAAATTTGATTTTATAAAATGATGAGCTAATTTTTTAGTTTTTAAATGTTTTCCATATTAAAAATTTGTATGTAAACTCACTGTTCTGTATATTTGGGCCATTTACACGATATTTTTGATTTGTATAGAATTGTTCAGTGTAAAAATCACTTCTACCATAACGTATTTTATAATCAAGAGAATCTGGTAAAACAGTAAGAGAGGAATCAAAATTGTTGAAAACTGTTCCAAGAATAATTTCATTGCTATCATCATTGTATAAACTATAAGTTTCCAGTTCTTTTTCTGAATTGGTAGGATGAATTTCTGAAAACAAAAAAATAGCAATTAAATCATATCTTAAAGAATAACATAAATACAATGATTAGGAATCAAAATTTCATATATATATTCGCTTGTCTGCTTATATATATATATATATATATATATATATATATATATATATATAAACAGGACAGGCAAATAGGTACAGCTATACAATATATATATAGAATGTGAATAAAAAACTAAAATACCACTTTTTATGTAATTCATTTATGTATGCCAAAGTGTATATTATATATAGAAATATTTTAGTAATCATTCTCAAAAAATATTTCCATAATTCAGTTAACAATTTATTTCCATAACATATTTTAAAAACTATGAAGAACTTCAAATAATTTTAAAATATTGATACAGGACAAAATAACTGTTGATCTATGAAGCAATTCTTGTAATAGAAAGTTATTAAAAATTACCACAGTGATTAAAAGTTAACATTAGTGATAAAAATTAATTGAATTAGCAAAATCAAAAGAAAATTGAAAGGAATAAAAAAAATTAGCTATTTAATATTAAAATAATTTCAGAGGATCTTTCTTTGAATTAAATTTTGTAACATCTAATTTTACATTTTATTGAAAATTTTAATATAAATCTTTATCTAGAAAAGAGAAATTTCTTTTAATCTTTAATAAAAACTTTTAAAATCTAGAAAACTTTATGTTATAGTTCGTACAATAAAATTTAAATATAATGTTTAAAGTTTAATTTGACCAATACAGTGATGCTTTCTTTTTTATTTAAGAAAAACTTCATTGTAATATTTAATAAATTATACAATTATTCAAATAAAATTGTTATATACTAGTAACATTTTGCATCAAATTGTGTAGATGCATTTAACATCATGATTATCTTTTAATTCATTTTACAATATTATGCAAATATTTTTTAAATGTAACTTCTTTTAAATGTAAATTTTAACTCCTATTAATAAAAACACAAAATATAAATATAAAAAAATTAAATTCAAACATGTAAAATGTGCTCATAAAATAAAAATAATTTCTCACCCACTTTCTGTTTTAAATAAGATGAATAATTTTTACTATTTAGTGCTCAGTCTAATAAATTCATTTAGAAACTTTTTAGGTTATTTTACAGAAATATAGTTAGGACTTATAATTTTTATAACAAATTATAATCTTTTGAAAACCAGTTCCCAAATATCTTGGTCAATAAATTTTAATTTCAAATAATTTCCAATAGTTACAAATGCAATTTGGATAAGTATTAAAAAAACTTTCACATGAATTTTTTCATAATAAGCAACAGATTGAAGAGGAATATAAGAATGTTTTAATAATCAGATTACTTAGTTCAAGTCAACATCATAAAAATTACAGAAATTGAATATGATTAAGATTTGATTTTCAATTAAAACATTCATAGTAAGAAGCTTTATATTTTAATTTTACAAATTATTAAAATACTTTGACTTAGTTATAGAAATAACTAGAAATTGAAAAATATATCTTTAAATAAGAAGAAGCTCCAATTAAGGAAAGAAAAGGGTATAAATACATCAGCAAAATTTTTCAATTATTTTCTACTCAAGAATTTTTTTTAAGATAATTAAAGAAAGTTTTAAAAGCTTTGATAATTATAAATTCAGTATTCTGCAGAAAAATTCTTATTTACAACTCTTTTAAATTTAATTCTACAATTAAATAAGCTTTAAAGTGCTATTGGTATACCAACATACAGAATTTAATTATTATAAAATATTTTTATACTTTATTTTGAAAAACCTTCTTTTCGTGTACAATATTCTATTGTTAAGTTTTTTTTTTTTTTTTTTTTCCCATTTCAAATTATTTTTACAGTTCCCATGAATTTATAAAAACAAATATCCATAGTAATTGATTTAATGAAAAATAAAAAGAGAAATTGCCTGTTATGATAAAATCTGTTCACTCATTTTAATAAAATACATTTTAACTAATATTAAATGTAATTAATATTGTCTTTAACTACTGAGGTTATCATTTATAAAATTATTAAACTCAAATATTTTTAATCCTAAACTTTTTTCTTGCTTATTTACTACAAATGATTAAAAATGTTGTTAATGAAGAAGAAGAGTTTCATAATCAAGTCTCAGAGAAAATAATAAAAACTCATTTTTGTTATAAAATTTCCATTTTCAATATCAAAATTAATCTTTTAAAAAACCAAAAAACTTCATCACAAAATTCACTCCAATTTTATTTTAAAAAAGTTTTTTTTTTTTTTTTTTTTTTTTTTTTTTTCTAAAGTGCTAATTTTGATTTTTCACTAAAAATAAATTTTCTTTCCTATTTCAATAGTTTTTAAAGTAAATGAAACAACTTTAATTATGATTAAATTCTCTTATACACAATTGAAAATATTTTTTTAAATTTTATGAAGATGTTTTTCATTAGAATAATATAATACTTTTCACCTAGAAAAGGAGACACTTCCATATAATTCTATTGCCATATTCACCAAGAAAAATATGTTGTCAACTGTTTAAAATTTTAGACCATTTTTTCAAAATGTGTAGGGAAAAAGAGTACTATATTAACTTATATATTCATTGAAACAAATAGATAAAAACTCTTAATTTATATGGTGCTAAATTGCATCATTTAAAAGCTTATTTTTCATGGAAGTGGTTTACAGGATAAAATATTAGTACAGAGAAGAGTAATGAAAAATACAATTTTATTTCAGTAATTAAGTAATTGAAAATTATACTTGATACAAAGTAAAATATGAGCAAATAATAACATTAACATAATATATTCAATTAGCAAAAAAAATATATAAAAATATCCAATTAGCACATTTAAATAAAATTGTATATAATAATGTTAACACATAATCTTAAAAAATATACTCACTTATTTTATACCAAAATCCTGAATTGCTTTTAAATCTTTCAATGGATTCATTTACAAATTTATCAATCACATCATTAGTAGGTGTGTATATAAATTCAATATTTGAATAAACATTCACATCATAGGGTGAAAAAGGAGGGTATATTTTAGCACCTTCTTTATAATTTGGTAAAAAGTTTTTATCATATTTGTATCTTGCAAAATTAGCATTTTCTTCAGACATTATGATGGGTAATATACTAGCAACCAGAATAGGAATAACAACTTCAAAAAATGTGACTATGTAATGCCTTTTCCGAAGAAGTAATCCTTTATATAGCAATATAATGAACTGTTGAAAGCTACTCGCTTTTGCCAATTCACCCATTTTACCTATAGAATGAAAATACATAAATATATTCAATAATATTTTCACTTACAGCAGAAACCTATTTACAATAACCAAAAATATTTTTTCAATGAATTACATTTACAATTAATATTTTTATAGTTGAACGACTGGATACTTCATATATAATAAATAAAACAAAAAAACAGATATTAATTATTTTTTGGTATTAGTTTTTTGTATTTTTTTATATTTTATTTCATCCATTTATTTATTATGCACATATTTGGATTTATCAAGATATTTCCATATAATTTTAGCATATACATAAAATTTAGTAATTAAATCAAATAACTGAAGACTTAAATTATTTTTTTTTTAAATCAGACAAGAAAATGTAATATAATAAACATAAGAAAAAATATTATTCAATTACCTGTTACTCTTAAATCTTAGTTATATTCATTATCTTAAATTTGTTATTTTAAAAACTTCAATAAGAAAACGATTTTTTTTAATATTAACTATTTCTCTAACTGCTTTTTGAAAATTACTAAATTCTGTTGTTGTTACTAATCCCATATGGTATAACGTTGCTACACTATCTCCATGCAAGTGAAAATTTCTAAAAAATCTACTGAACTTTGAGTCCTTTAAAATCTTAGGAAACATAAAACCCAAATACTTCAGAATAAGATCAGGAAAGGCCTGTTAAGCCCTGCACCAATGACAGTACAGAAAGTTCCTTTCTTTCTGAAGATATGTAAGGGATTTGATGTGGCTGTTCGAAAAGCAAGAGAGAGAGCACGCTGCCTTTTCTCAAAATATTGAGTTGGGGACACTAACAGGATCTTTTTCCAAAGTAATAAGTGTGTTTAGGAGGGACTCTCCAAAATGCATTTAATTCAATATTTTTTATTGAAAAGATTATTGTGTGAGTCAAGCTGGCATTAGCAGCAGAAGCAGACTAGGCCAAACTATTGGCAATTTTGTTACCGTTCACACCAACATGGTAAGGGACCTAATGAAAGTGTATATTGTACTTGCTCATCAAAAAGCCAAATACTCAGGCTTGTCATATCCCCCACAATAATTTAATGAGAAAGATACTGAAGAGAGATATGACTGTCAGATAAAATGTAAATTGAAGATTAATTCAGTGGACAATTCAATACAATTAATTCCTTCATAGATTTCTATAAGCTCAGGCCTAACTAAAATCTAAATCTCAAAAGTAGAAAGCTAAGGAAAATATTTTTTCCAAGAAAAATAAAATGCAATATCCTTATTTTATTTTTATTTTTTTCTTTTGTATCAACAATTATCACTCACTTTAAAGTTAATACTGTGCTCTAAATAAGACTATTTAAATTTAAGAAATCAAGAAAAATGTATTTTAAAGTAGATAATTATTTTGCTATTGTTTTTAATATAAGATAACTTTTTGTAGTTATAACTTTGACATTGTTGTTTTTATAATATGAGCTACAAAATTTTAAAAAGAACAAGTTATACAACTAATTTTATTTATACTATATTTTAATTTTAAAAATTACATGAAAACTCTAAAAATGCATCTAAAATGTATTAAATTTAAATATCGTGTATTTTCATTCTTACATGTTAAACTAAATTTCTAACTTTTCTCGTCATTAAGTCGACATAAAATAAAAAAGGTTTACTCACTATATATTTTTATCAGACATTGATATAATTATTAAAATTAATTTTATCTATAAAAAACTGTAATAAAGATAATTATAAATATCAAGTAAAATTTTAAGGTAAAGGTCTCCAACTATAAATTTGATTGATACAATTATGTTTAATTAAAATTTGTGAAATAATATGCATATTTGCACAAAAAATATATATTTACAAAATAAGTATAACTACAAATATACATATACAATGTTAAACAATTTCATAATATTTAGTTTCAATGCTTTTAAAATACAAACAAACTTTATGACATATCTTTAATTGAAAATTTTTCTAAAAAAAAAATGATAATATAATAGTGTCTTAAAAGAATATCTGAGCATAAGAATATTTTAATCTATTTTTGTCTTTAAATACAATTAGTTTCACTTGCATTGATTGAAAAGAAGTGAAGAAAAAATCCTTATTTTATAAAACATTCATTTCTATTGTTTTCATAAATAAATCCTTATTTATGATATTGAAAGTTCTTTAGTACTAAAGAAATAAATATACAACAAATTGGCTAAGTAATAAATAAATAAGGCTGTTTTACTTAAATCACATGCAAAAAACTGTATTCACAGACAACTGCAAAAGAAATATCTTCCCACAGCTGATAAACTTATCAAGGTAAGTTGCACCACATAAGAAAATTATCTATTACATTAAACAGATAAGTAACATACTTCAAATAAAGTCAATATTTATTTCACGGTAAAAAGATTTTTTTTTTTTTTAATATAAAAGATGCTGTAAAAAAGCTAAGCACTTTTTTATAGGCACAGGACAGAAAAAACATTTTAAAAGTTTTACAAGCAAAAGTTGACATAATTTTTGCCAGTCAAATAATTTATTTTAATTACAGATCATGCTAAATTATATAATAGTTTACAATTCACTTATAAGTAATAAATTTTAAAAGCAACTAATTTTGTAAATTTCACTTAAATAATTTCATAAAATATGCAATTAATTATTTTAAGTTTTTATGTAAAACTAATATAAATATATACATAAGTGTTAAATATTAATGATTTGTTGCAGTTACATTATCAAAATGAAATTTATTATATAAAATATTTTCACTTTTATAAATTTAAATGCTTAACAATAAATTTCCCTGCCTATATATATTTATAATGATTGCAAAATAATCAGTCTTCTTTTCTCCCAAAATTATTGAGAATACAATAGAATGAAAAAATATATCAGCATATCAATTAAACTAATAGAAAAAAATTTTTAACAAAAACCTACAAAATATAAAATATGAAATTACATATTGTAACAAGTTCTGAAATAATAGTTTTGTAACAGTCTGGTTAAGATATAATAAATATGCTTTCCATTTTTTAATCTCAATTATTTTTTGTTCTATGTTTTAAAATATAATAAAAAACATATAACAAATAATAAATATATTTGTTGTTATATTTTACTTACATTTTCATAATTATTTTAGCCAAAATATAATTTTAGAAATATAAGAAATTAGGAATATTTTGCTATCAGTTTTATGATTCAAAAGTTAATTACTAATAGCTGTATACCAAATGAAATATGATCATAGTTAAATTCAAAAGACTCCAGAAAAAATATTTTTCCTCATTGACTCATTAACAATATAATTAAAAGTTAAAAATCAATTCTTGCTATGAAAGGTTTTTAATGTCTAGGGAAAATTTTAAAAAATTAGAGAGCATTAAAAAACTAATGAGTATAATATGGAAAATTGTTTTTCTTTATCAGATGAAAACCAAGTAATGTTACTTCTAAGAAGAATGAATTTTTTTAACTAGGAAAAAAATTTAAATGTACAGTAAAAACAGTTATTTTCTTTTCCAAAGTACAAAAATTATAATATTTAAAATGAAATATCAACATTATTTTTTAGCAATATTTTTATTTATGATTCATATTTTACCTAATTATTATATTAAGATATAGCTTTTAAAAATTAAATTGGTTTTGCAAACAAGCATTACAGTCTTTTTTGTGTATTATTAGAAAATCAAGTACTTAGTAAATAAACTTATTTAAAACTCAACTAAGGACATAGAAAATTGTCACATAACTTAATTAGTAACATTTAAAATCATAATAAAACATGAGAATTTCAATCAATAGCTCAAATTTATATTTGTAAACATAAAATTTGATTATTTTTTATACTTTTTTGTTAAAATGATTAATTTCTAATTTCAGTATGAAAAGTAAGTTAAAATATAGCACTGATTAGTCCAAATAACAAAATTAAAACATATTTTTCTTTTAATTTAAAAATTTACAACATTTCTTTAATATTATTATTATATTAAAGAAAAATAAATTATATAATATTAATAATAATAATAATATATAATTTATTTTTCTTTAAAATTAAAACATATTTTTTTTTTAATTTCTCAATTCTAAATTTTTATTTAAATATTTTCCATAAAATTAACTATGTACCTAAAATAAAAATTATAATGGAAAGTAAAATTTGAAAAAATGCAAAAGAAAATTAAATATAATCAAAATTAAATGTTTAATCCAAAAATGGCAATTTTTCAATAACTCAAACGATTTGACATTTTTGATTTTTCACATAAAAGTTAACATTTTACAGAAATTTAAATATTAATAATGTTTAAATTTAAATTTCTGTAAAATGTTAAATAGAAATCAATACATTTTGCTAAAAAAAAATTAAATTTTGCAATTGAGAGAAATTTTTTATACTTGATTGAATTGGTTTATCTCTGAATAGCTTTAAACTCTTCAAAAACATCTGAACTAAGATTATTCTAGAAATTAACAAAAAAAGTCTCAAAAAAGTTTTCAAGACTATTAAATTTCAATTTATTTTTTATCACACATATTTAAAGCTTTTTTTATGCTTTACCTCATTATTTCTTCCAGTCATATAAAATAAAAATGAAACCTCATTTACTGAATAATTTTCTAACAAATTCCGGTGAAAATGCGCTTTAGGTCCCCTCCTTGGCATGTTTTCAAAAATACCGATGCCATGGCGAAAATTCAACCTCTATTTCAAAGTGAAATTTAATTAGTGACCAATGAAAAGGCTAAAACAAACGAGTAATTAATGAGCATGCGCGAGAAAACGCATCAAATTTATGAGTTGGCGAAGTAGGGGACCTAAAGCGCAGATTAACCCAAATTCCTTATAAGTTGAAGTGTTATTAATCACAAATCATGGCTTAGAAACAAGCGCTGATAAAAATTCATAATAAATTGGTAGTAAGCGGGGGGTTTTCTAAGTATGAATTTTTCAGTAAATATTTATAAAAACTTTTAAAATGGGTAAAATTTTTGAGTCTATAAATCAATTCATCACACAACTGCACACATTTGAAGAATCTCTAAACTTATAAAATGCTTCTAAGATCAATGCCATTGAAATATTTTTGCAATATATTGCATTTTAACAAAAAGCATAGACAAAAAATGAAATTTTTTACAATATTTGTAGAATTGAATCCTAAATCAAATATTATGATAAAGAAAAATATAAAAATGTTATCAAAAAGAATGTTGAGAAAAATGATTGAACTGAACCAAATTTCAGAGAAAAAACAATATTTTTATTTAAATCTGATTTTTAAAAAAAAAAAAAAAAAAAAACTTGAAAATATAATTTTTTTTCTATGCTATTTTACAATTTAAAAGAATAAATAATATTTAAAAAAAGTTACCTAAAAATGAGGAGGAAATTGTTTCTATATGAAATACATAACACAAAAATCATTAAAATCTAATGTTAAAAAAAATAATGCTTTCAATAATAGCTAGTAAATTAAAAACGTTAAAAAGAAATATTTTTAACATTTTTATACATAGATTCATATTTTAGAAACAAACTCTTAAATATTCATAAAAATGAGTTAAAAGTAAATGAAAGATTTTATCTGTAATTAGTGTTACATAAACAAAAATTATAAAATTATTGAAAAATAAACATATAGACAAAAAAAATTTTTTTATTTTCTTTAAATCTATGTAAGCACTTCTTTTACATTGAAAATAAGAATTCTAATTAGACAAAATTATTTAATAATATTTAACTAAATTTATAGTATACAACGGTTAAAACAACTAGTTAAAATTAATTTAATCATTTCAGGAATCCAGTAAACTTAAAATAAAATGTACATTTATTTATTAAAAGCTAAATTTTAAATGTTCTTACCTGGGTAACAACAATATTTCAAATAATTTACTTATTAAAGAAGATTGAGAATAATTTTCACACAGATTTAATAAAATATTGAGCCAAAAAATTAAAAAATATATAAAAGCTTTGAACTCGTTTCAAAAAGGGTGCGCAACATGTAGCTAATACTTATATAAAAAAATAATCAAAAAAGGAGGAGTGGCAGTTAGATAAATGCAATACATTATATCTGTCATAATCTCTACATGATCATTTGGGAAATGCCCCGCTTCCGGTGACAAAATTTGTTGCGCACGAAATTGCAACTCCTACACATGTGATAATATATATTGTGTTTTTTTAGTTTCCATGACGATTGATTACATGATGATGCCAGCAACTCGATTTTAGAATAAATGAACATTAATGTTCCTTCATAATTTATTCAGAATTTTCATATTACTGGGTTATTTTAATATAATTTAATTGTCTGCTAATAAATATTATTCAAAAAGTTCATTATTCATGAAAATTTCTGCTAACACAAATAAAACATTATTGATTGATTGATTGTTTGTTGCTGACATTTATCATTTTGTCGTAAGCACGGACCAAGATACTGGTTTGTGGTCGTAGCCTATTACATAATGATGCAGTACTTACTTATTAGCGTCATCACAGCTTTTAAAGCAAATTGAATTTCAAAGAAATTTCCTTAAAATTAGAAAATTCCTTTTTCTAATTATAAGAAAACTTTTCATAATTTGTAAAATAAATTTTCTAATTATAGATTAAGAGCTAATTTTATTTATTTTGGCACAAAATTAATGCGGTGAAGCTAATACGTATATATCAATGATGCTTATGTGAACCAAAATATTTTTCGATACTAATAAGTTGAAAATTTTAATAAAATAGAAGATTTTTTTTTTAAATTTTTAGTAATATTTAATTTAGAAATACGGTATAAAAATTAAGAATTTTCAAAAGTAAATGAACAAATAAATAAAACACATTCCTTTGGCAGATTTTATGAAAGAATAGATGATTATCCTATCTTAATTTCCAACGAAATAGAGTTTGGTCGTGTTTATTACAATAAAAATAGTTAAATATTTATATCATTAAATATTCAATTTTAATTTTGCTAAAAATAAAATAATAAATGAAATTCATACCATTTAATTTGTTTTTCAATTAGGGATGGGACATAGTTACTTTTCTTGTACTTGTTTAGTACTGACTACTGTTACTTTTAAAGTAACGAGTATTTTACCGATTACATTTTGTACTTGTTATATCCAATGTGCTGCCACCTATCGGATTGAAAATGAGGTTTTATGAGTTTAAAAAGTTTTCATGAGTTTTAAATTTATTAATAATTAATGAATTAATAATTAACAAAAAAATAAACTATTAAATATATAATATGTAATATAATTTCATAAATTAATTATTATAATAAGCGATAATTTAAGTAATTATCATTTATAAATAAGCATTAACTTAAATATATGGTATTTATGAGATAATCTATAAGAAAATAATTTTTATGCAGGCTACATTTCATTAATTGCAATTATATGTGTTTTCTTAGAATGCTTTATATTTATCTGCATCATGCTTTAAATTAAAACATGATGCAGATAAATCTAAATTTTCTCCAAAAAAAGTTTTTCTGAAAAACTTCCAACTTTTTCGTTCAAAATAAATATTCAAATTTTATTATTTATTTACATAATTTATATATTTATGTTTGTAAAAATTAAATCTTCAAATTACTCAATAGTAATTTTTTCAGATTTCCAATGTTAATTAAAATATAAAATTAGATGTTGTTGTTGTCGTGTGCCAGCCAGGCTGTCAATATGGGGTGCGCTGCTCCCCTTTTCCAACTGAACCATATTTGGTGTGGAGTCCGACTTCCTCAGTAAGCACATGCCATAGGTACCCGTTTATAGGGTAGGCAACCATTCACACACACACAAAGAAAGGACAAAGACAAGAGAGAGAGAGAGAAAGTACATATATGCCCGTGCCAGGATTGCCACCCATCTGTAGTCAGGTACGCTAACCACTAGAGAGGTTGGGCGGCTATAAAATTAGATAAAATAAGCAAATAATTCCTATTTTTCAACTAAATCAGCTTAATTTTGTTTCAATTTAGTAACATTTTTTAATGAAATAAGTAAAATTTTAAAGTTGAATGGTAAATAATTTGTGAATAATTGTTATATGAGAGGATTAATCAATTACAAAGATATTTTTCATCTGTTAGAAAAAGAAATTATTATTTTTTTGTTGAAAATTGCTTATAAAAATACAGTAACTAATTAAAAACACAAAATTTCAAAAAATTTTTATATTTTTAAACATTAACAAAACAATTATATTAATATTTGTGGTATTATAATAAATTGTAACTTTTCTTATAAAAGACATTTATGTACATTACATTTGTATACATTTTATGTAGTAGATAAACCAGGTTCTTCCGAGATAAAAAATGCATTAATTCACATATCTTGTTTTAATTTCAATAGTCTTATAAAATTTGTATATAAATAATTTAGCTTTGCTATCAATACTGTTTTAATGTACTTTAAGAAGATATGATTATTCTAC
>JAPDSC010044973.1:0-74816 GCA_026290005.1 Latrodectus geometricus
AAAAATTCCTAAAATAATTATCTCATAAATCTGATATAATTTCGAATAATCATTATATGTTTATGTAAATTTCTCGGATAATATATTAGCTTGTTCTTACATTGAAAATTCTGGTACACAAAAATAATACCCAGTTGTATATTTGCGTTCTTCATCAACATTTGCTTCATTATCTTGCATCTTTTCACTTTGCTTCATTTTAATGTTACATAACATTTTTTTGTGCCAGACAACATTTCTTTTTGAGTACTAGAAATACTTTTATGCTATTATTATGATAGTAAGCAATATTCTATTTAGATATTAAATGGTAATATATTTGCATTTTTTTTTTCAACATTTATTCCATTATACTTTCTTCTTTTTCAGTTCGCTCTGTTACTTGATGTCTATTATTATCTTTTGAGATGTTAATCCTTACAAAAACGTTTTCTATTTTTTCTTTGGTGCTCTAAAATTGATCAGGATGTTTTTTATCAACTTTGTAACAGTTAATTTAACAAAAATTCATTGACTTGAAAACACAAATATGATTTTTAAAGTTATATAGTTATATTCTTATATATAAAAATATTATAGTATTTTATTTATATTACACGAATTCTTTCTTAGCTAAATAAAGCAATTTGATTGCTGTGGTAGCCTTCTTCGTTCTCACGTCCAGAAGTAGAATTCGATTGATTCAGCCAAAGACATGTATCGAGAAGGCGCATATATGTTAGTCTTTTGCAGGGTTTAATATCCATCCTTTGGCGTTGTTGTTGCTCCAGCATAGTTTTAGCACTTAGCCCTGAATTAGGCTCTATAGATAGAATATAGATAGAAGCAGCTGAGTGGAAATCTTCGTAATTTAGAAGCATGGGCCAAGCAGAAGTCTCTCCAATACTTGGCCTGCTACCTTAAAGGTATCACTTCACATGGAAGACATTGCGAACATGACATAATTAATGTGTCCCAGCCACTACTAGCGAACACGATGGATCTTCGTTTGGGTCTAGATTCAAACTCACTAGTTTCCCTTAACGAGAATGAAGGTCCTAACCAACTAGGCCACCACGTGTTTCCATCCTTTGGTGCAGTAGAACAGTTTGGAGAGGAAGTTGCCACAGTTCAGGTTTAAATCTCAACACTTGACAATTTCAGAAATATGGTTTGCTAAGTTTAGAAACTTTAATCGACTGAAATAAACAACTAAAAACATATAACAATAACCTAAGCAAAAGCAAATTTGAGTAGTGAAATATTTCGAAGAACAATTTAAATCTTGTTAAGTTAAAAAAAAGGCTTATAGCTTCGTGAAAATGAACATATCGACACTCGATAAGGTTCCTTCTCCTTAACATCGCTTATAACTATGTTATTAAAAAATTTTGCCTAGTAAATCTCTAAGAATATGCTTAGTGTTGTATATAAAAACCAATTCAAGTTCTTAATATATGAACGTACAAAATTTTAATAATTTATAATGTATGCATTAATATAATTATAACATATTAACCAGATTTTATATAATTATTAATATCGTTTAAAAACTGCAATTTTTAAGCAAAATTGATTATTAACTCACAAGTTCTTTATTCTTTTTTTGTTCAATTTTCAAAAAGGCAGATAAAACAATTTTATGAAAAATATTATGTCAAATTTATATCTAACAGATCTGATGTTTTCTTAAAAAAATTGTACAAAAATTCTCATAACCTTTCCAAACATTTTATAACTTAAAATTATCTGACAATTACATAAGGCAGCATAAGGCTTTCGCAAGGCATTTTAATACTTATTGCGTAAATTTTTTTCCGGAAGTACTTTCATATATTGTGAAATGTATTCCAGAGCCACAAAGGAGAAAACCTAGAAAAACCACAAATATCTAATGATATATATATATATATATATATATATTAAAATTATTTGTTAAAAAATATATATATATATATATATATATATTACCAATTAATTTTTGATTGATGCAAATAATGAATTTTATAGCAAATGAAGTGTTGATTATGAATTGTTTAATTAAATTATCAAAAGAATTTATGTATAATTAATGAATCAAAAGGGAAATTAAATGTGTTATCAGTTTCTTATACATATATAAGTAATAAAAATATTTTATTTAATTAGAGTTTTTAAAAATTTCTAATATAAATGTGTGTAACATGATATATTATTAGAATGAAAAAAAAATTATTTATCAATTTAAATGTTTATTATCAAGAAAAGTCTCCCTTTACTCAAAAAATTGATGCAGATAATAATCATATATTCACACACACTTTCACCAACATTTATACATTTTTTTAATCATCCTTTCTATAACAGTCATACAAACTAATGCTAAGAAAAAGTCACGAATTTATATTTTTTAAGGTTTAACCGGAAATTTAAACTGCTTTCGAAAATATAAGAAGGTATTGTAGAATGAAAACTTAAGTCACAAGTCTTAAAGTTTGGACTGATGGAAGCATCAAGCTCCAGCTGGAGCAGTTATAAACTAACAACTATATACTAATTATCAACTGCATCCTAATCACATCTAGATAAAAAGAATCTTAATATAATATTCGGGTTTTTTTTTTCAACAGTAATATTAAATTTCTGATATGATAGTAGATAATTTTAATTATGGTCTTTTAACATTTTAGAATATTCTTCTTCAGAATCCATTAGAGGACATCTCAGTATCAAAATCTCGCCTTTTTGAACAAAATGATTGTATTTTGAAAATAACTTCCATACGTAGACCTAGATATACTAGTCTTGACCTAGATTTAGAATAGACTTAGATTTAGAATAGACCTAGATTTACTTGACCTATATACAAGAATAGACCTAGATTTACTAGTCTTGTAAAACTCTTGGAAAATGACAACCTGAAGACATTTACTTACCTGCTTCATTTCTCATACATTCAGACAGATGAATATTTTACACAAAACTGCTTACGGAATAATTTCAACTATTATGCTTCGTGAAAATTAAAATGGAATGAACTTTTTAAAAAAATATCAGCACAAGTTAACAGATTTTTATTTGCATTCATTTTTGATTACAGAAAGTTCATTTGTGTCCAATCGTGATCAATTGTTCAGAAAACAATACAAATTTTTTGAACAAAACAACAAATTTTCACAAGCATACATTTTTTGTGTAGTGAAAAAGAAAATCTAATTGATTAAACTAAATAATTCGAATGAATCTAAAATTGAAAGAGTGCCTTCAAATCACGTCTCGGGAAAGTAAATATTACAACAAAAACAATTTTAATTAACACAAAAGGTACACACACACAATAGACAATTTAAATGAATTCTAAACAATCAATTATATTCAAGAAATCTGAAGAAACTTATAGATCCATCGAAAAAATGTGTGAGCACTTTTCTCCATCAAATCAAAATCTTAAGTGTTTAAAATCATACAAGTAGTTGGCTACAGCGCCATCTATTAAAACTTTTTCTTCAGTAGGAAGATATTTGATGAATTCACTGTTCATTGATTCGAAAACAATACAATTTATCACAGAAGCTTAAGCACTAAATTATAGATTACAATTTTTTCAGCTAATGATAGTAAATTTATTATATTTATTGCTATCAAATTAGAAACCTTTTTTTGATAAAATATTTCCAAATATCTTTATTACAAATAGTGGTAAATTCGGTTAAACTATATAAACGTACGCAATAAATTAACACAAGTTTTCATAGAAGAAAAATTCATTAAAACTTAAAAATTCCCCATTTTTAATTAATTTTTATTATAATACGGCTTTGTTAAAAGTCGAAAAGCTGAATACTACAGAAAGGCCACAGAGTAAAGTCTTTTGTGAGTACTTTTCATAAATAGAAAACCCCATTCACGTGCGCGAGAGAAAAGAAACCCTTTAAAATATCAAACACTTAACTAATAAATTTTGTTTTATTATATTATGAATACACAATTCAGTCCTTTCAGAATAGATTAACTTCATGTTCTTGAAAATTCTATTCCCTCATTTTTTGTTACACCATTTTTTATGATTTTAAAAAAGTACTACTTTTGTAACTGTAGATGTTGTTAATTATCTTCGATAGAATTTGAATTGGGAGTCTGAATGGGATTTTTTATCATTTTAAGAAACAGTTTAAAATTTAAAAACTCTAACTTAACTAGTTACCTAGGCGTACCGAGTGCTATTAATCTAACAGAAAATGAAAAGGAATTCTACACGAGAATGATTTGCTATTCTGTTCTTTACTCAGCAATCCTTCTCTAATAACTCTTACAATTTTAAAATCATCCTTCATACAATCGACCCATTTTAAATCTGCGTCTACTTTCAGGTCTTGTTCCAGTCTTTTTTAACATTTAGGAACTCCAGAATGTTAAAAAATGAGGGTTCATTCGACAAATGTAATTCACAAATTTCACATATTTTATCTTAATTTGAAGAAATTTGCTTTCTTGAATAACCCACATTAATTTATAATCATATCGATGTCACATCAAGTAATATTCTTTATATTGCTTAAAAAATATTTTGGGAGACTTTTTGATAAAAAATGTTCATCTTTTTTGCTTGCGATTTGATCAGAATCCTTGTCTTGAATCTATAAATGAACACAAGTCTAATGGGCTTTTTTTATATTATCTTTTAATAAATTTTGCCGTATATTTTTTGATAAAAAAAAGTCCTTGATTAGCAGTGAAGTTTAGTACATCATTTTACTTATAGTAATTGTTAATTCTTGTGCCAAAATAGGCGGAAATATTAATAAAGTTTAAATTTAAAACCTTCCATCTCTTGACTGTAATAATTTTCTTTTAAGTAATTAGCATTTATTTCATTAGTAAAAGATTTGATACACATACTAATATCAACACAGCACATGGATATTGTTTACTGACAAATATGTTAATTTATATATGTTATAATTTATTTATTATAGTATGTTTACATTCTTTTTTCTACAATATTCCTCTATCAACCCAAGTCATCGTATATTATATTAGGAGATTTTATATATATTAGGAGATTTAAAAGTATTTCTTTTTTGATAACCCATAATAACAAGTACATTTCTTTTTTATTAATAATGTGACTTATTTTACGAATAAAAATGTTAAAACTTTAATTTTAAGATTCAGGTAAGAGGTTTTTTCTTAAAATGGAGAAAAATATAATCCGTTATTTATTTTCTTACATTTTAAAACAAAAATAATTTAGAGTTAGGTTTAGTCAGATTATTGTGAGAAGTTTTTCTGGTTATCTATTTTTGTGTGAACCAAATATTAATACAAAATAATCACCTCGTCATTTTAAAACTCAGTCAATTGATAAGGTCAACTTATGAGCTGATTCGTTGCTTTCTGACTTATGCCAATGAAAGGATATTGGATTTTGGAAGATCTTTTAAGCAATCTCAACATGAAGACATGAATCACGGTCACCTTCTATGCATGGGAATAACACTGAGACTACCATGGACCTAAAATATCTTAAATGTTCCATACTAGAACTGTTTCCAGATAATGAAAGAATATAATGGCAACCAGACTATGTTTTCTATCAATTTTTACTTTTATATAATATTTATTAATGAAAAATGAAGTTCAGAAAAATATTAAATTAATTAAACGTTTATTTATTTCAGAAAAAAATTAAATTCTTTGTCATCACTAAGAACTATAACACTAAAAAAATTATCATTGATAATTTACTTTTTCTTCTAAAAATAGACTCAGGCAGAAAAACTGTATCACAAAGGATAGCTCACAGATGTGTTGTAATGTAACGTCGCATGAACTCGACAAATGTCTACAGGTATCTTAAGATAAACTCACAAACTAAATTCTAGAACTACTGAGGTTGTGGAGGTCTTTATTGACCAGTACCATGGAAGGCATCCCAGATACGGTATATTACGTTCATTTCTGGGACATTGGACGGGTAAAGAAAGCGTCTAAAATAAGAAGTATGATTCTATAGCTACTCAGGAACAACTTTACCCAATGTTGCTTTGTTTCGTTGGATCTGTCCAAATCCATCTGAAAAACACAAGGGACATGAATGACTGTAAGTGATTGTATTGATCATCAAAGGATTATCTGTCAGAGCCATCATTAGACGTATCAGGAAGCTCATATCACTCCAGCAGTACACGCCTCATATCATTGATCCCCACCAGCTTGAAATTCTCTGTTGACAAGCATGATCAATGAACTCATGAGGCTTTCTTCATATCCCCAAGTGTCCATCTGCCGTATAAAAATTTCAACGAAACTTGTTTGACCAGATAATATGTTTTCAGTCATCGAGAGACTAATGATGGTGTTGACGGGCCCAAGCGACAAGTAAAATTTCATGCCACGTAGTCAACACCAGTACACATGTAGAACCTTTCCTCCAAAGGCCTATATCAACGATTGTTCTTCTTATTCTCTAGTGTTGAAATCCGCGAAAATTTGAATTATTTATCTTGTTCAAGAATTCTCATCAGTGGTCGATGATCTTGATCATATGCAAGGAATTTTTTCCAGCCGCACTGTTATCTAAGATTCAAAGATTTACGAAGAGAAGATATTCTCAGTGTATAGTCGGGAAATAGTCTCAAGTTAAAATCCAAATTTCATTGCAACCTCGGAGGCACGTATTTTCTCATGTAAGCTGCATATCATCGTTGATTGGTTACATTTCTTTCTTATTCACATTTGCACACAAACCTGTAGCAGTTTTTCTAGCATTTAAATGCACATTGGGATACATTTCATCATTGGGATGATATTGGCATTGAAATTATTTAATTATTCAGTTTATCATACAAAATGAACTTCATAGTTAATGAAATGGCTTAAGCAAATTGAATACTCTGCTGTTTTTCATTAATTAGGAAATTTATTCTTCTTAAAACCCCTTAACTATAATTTTTAAAACCCAATATTCAATTACATTAAAGCACACTCAAATAAATGTTTTTCTTTCTTCTGTTTTCTTTTTTTTTTTTTAAGAAAATTTTTGGATTTGAAGTAATATTTTTTTACAATGTATCGCTTAAATATGAAGAGTTGTTAACTGGAAATGAATAAACCCAAGTGTGGTATAAAGCAAAAATTTCTGAAATTGTGATTTAAGAATCAAAATAAATAAAAATTGACATTATTTTGTTTACATTAAACCCTCTTTTTCATATACTGACTTCCACCTTTTTCCAATCATGAGAATTTCTAGGATCTAAATATTTTGAAAGCAACGAAGAGTAGAAGAAGGCAGTGTTCACTTGACTTAGTGAAAAAGCTGTCGAGTGATTAATCAGATACAAGAAATAATTAACTGTGATTAGATGTAAAATGAAATGAATCCTTTCTATTAAGAATCACATAGTTTTGTCAGATTTAGAGAGACCACAACACAAATTATTTTTAGTCTTATAATTCACAATTTTTAAAAATAAGAATAATCGGAAGTATATAATGTTGATAAAACTGTATATAAACGTAAAAGAAAGCAGGAACTGAATTTTTGTGTCATAATAGTTCAGTTTCTTTTAATATTTTTTTAAAAAAATTTAAAAATGATTGGCGGGCTTAAGGCGGTTTGGAAATTGCTACCCTTTTTCATAAGTTCAAGAAAGCAAGCAAGAACTTTCATTTCTTTGCCACTTACTTCGGGCTTATTACTTGATTTTTTTCAGTTATAATACAACAAATGAATTGGATGTTGAATTTCACTGAATGGAAAATAATTTACTTAGAACCTTCGATGATTAAAGAAATTAAAGTTTAGCATTTAATAAAAATTAATGGAAATAAAAAGCGGCATCATTCCAGCTGAAATGTTAATCATTATAAATATAATTATATCAATATAATAAATATAATTACATTTATATAATAAATATAATTCCATCAAGATGATCACATAAATTAATGTTGCTTTTTTTTAATAGTTTGTAAAAAAGTAAAATATTTATATCCATTAAAAAATTTTTTAATAAAGAATTCATAATTAGAAGTGCTTTTGATAAACAAATAGAAAAGTGTGCTAGTGAAATCACTTAAAATTGGAGTTGCTCTAACAAACAAATAAATAAAACGATTCTTTAGGACAAAATTTTGTTGATATTTTATCATAAATTCTTAAGTACTGCCATCTAGATTCGCAAGGTGAAACAAGGATACACAGAAAATCTCCAATTAAACGACAACTTTTCTTAAATTAATATTTGAATTTACTGTGGGAATTGCTTTAAATGGCATACATTTTAAAATTCTTTGAAGGAATTTTAATCCAGACAAGCTTCAATGCTAATATTTTCAAATAAATTTATCACGTATCTTTAAAACTCTTTTAATTTTTTCCAGTCTGCAGATATTATAAATTAGTTTTTTTTTTTTTTTTTTTTTTTTTTTCCAGGGAATTTGAATTGAAACTAAAAACAAATGCTTAAGCATGTATTGAATGTTTTATTTAATAAACAGGTATTTTATTTTTGTTAAACTATTTTATTACAAAATCTAGTATTGAATTAATTGTCTATAATTTTTTAATAATTTTAAATGAAATTCGTAAGCAGTGTTTTGGACCTTAAAGTACTAAATTAATTGCATATACATTTGCATACTAAACGTTAAAAATAATGTACGAATTAAATTTTCGTTATTAAAAATACACAGTCCAATATTTGAAATATTTATATATATATACAAATGAAAATTGAGGATTGAGTTCTTAGTATTAATTTTCACTATATGCAGTGCATATAATAAATCTTTAAACATCATATTTGTTCCATACTATTAATTTTTTTTAACTAGCAAAAATATTTTGTAAAATTTAACAACATGTGCAGAAATGTTCTTGGGCATCTTACATGTAATTTTTTAGATACCATATGGTTTTATAAATAAGTAAATAAAATATATCCTTTAAAAGAAAAAATGATAAATACACAAAAATTTAAATAAACCTAGAAATATATTAGATTTCATTCAACATGCTATCTGGAAATAATTCACCACGTTTTGAATATTACTCAACTAAATAAAAAGTCCAGTTTTCTTTAAAGAATAAACTTAAAAAGGATTATTTGCTTCAAAAAAGATTTTACGCACTAAAAACCCTTGTTAAAAGTGTTTCTACTAAACAGGTTGTGCACTAAAGTAATTCCAGCGCATGATTTATGTGGATACTGACATTTGAGAATTCTACTACCTACATCATCCTGCAATTTTTAATTCGAGAAAACACTTAGTGCTGCCATCTATTTTTGTAAAATGTCAAAAATAAGTGCAGACTAACTTTTCTTTATTTAATTTTAGAATTTTTTCATAAATTATCAATATTTATAAAGTAAAATTATTTTATTTCCAGATCTAATAGACACTAAGGACAAATAAGTATAATAAATATACATAATAGTATTGGATCCAAAGTTAGTTTAATATAGTAAAGTTAAAGTTTAGTTTCTCAATTTTGTAATGGTATGTAATTAATTAAAAAATAAAATACACTATCCTCTTATTTACATTTCAAAAGGCCAATTGTTTAGCTGTTATTTCGATACGTTTCCGATAACCTTTTGCTCCCGGTTGAAACTTTAAATGCTTTTGTATTTTTGAACCACGGTCAAGTGGTGTGGTCGATGACATCCTCTTTTCTATCCCAACAAAAAAGGATCTTGGTAAAAACAGAATTTTCAAGATGCACAGGCTATTTTAAAAATGATAGTATATGGCTGGCTCATAATGAACCCGAAAGGATCTCTCATATATTCTAGAGAGAATTGAAATCTTAATTAAAGCTTCATCTTGGACATTAGTGATACAAAAATGTTTTAAGAATTTTTCGATATAAAAAATTTTTTTGATTGAGTACCAAAATTGGCATATAACATATTTTTTTATTATTTTCACACATGAAAAAGCTTGTGATGCAAAATTCAGTTCCCAGGGTCATTTTCAAAAAAATTTATTTAATGATGCTTTCGGGATAAATATGTATATCGTATACATTTAAATATGAATTAAAATGTAATGATACAATGTACCGTATTTCAAAATCATCATATGTGTACAATATACAATATTATATAAAATTAAGCTTTTTGATGTCAGTTTTTAATGAAATGTTAAAATCAACCTGAATCGTTAATAATTTTTTCATTAATAAAACTTAACGCCAAGCTTTCGCAGTTGAATAATTTTTTTACAAAATGAATTTTGTATGATTGTAGCTTAATTTAACAGGTTAAAAGGAGCTAGATTATGACTTTTTTATATATCTTTTGTAATAGTAATTTTAATCTTTATACTGAAATTATATTTTTCAATAACAAATTTAGGGACAAAATCTGTTTGTCAAGAGAAAATTACAATTATACCAAAAATATTTTGCATTTCGCTTTTAAGTGATAATTTTTATCATTAGACTCACCATGACTTAAGGACCACACTCTTCAAAAAATGTCCCGGCTTCAATATTAGCTGATATTAAACAATGGAAGATGAGTGTTGCATGCATATATGACAGTGTGGACTCCTGGGTTTTATTTCTTGTGACATTCGAATACAACACACTATCAACGAAAAAAGTCTGCAGGAAAGCAAAAACGAGGCAGGTGTTCTATGGCCTTATAACGGCTTTTGGTTCTTCTCTACGTCATGTCAGATCTATTTTATTAGATTATTGAGATACGTTTCAAACAGTTGATTGATATCATGAAACAGCTAATCACATGATATTTTTATATTATTTGAGACAAGAGACAAAATTGATATCTAAGCTGGTATTCTTCTCTCAACATCAGGTCATACGTGTGGAAGGATATTCGATGTCACGGAATTTTTACTAGCCACAGGCCATCTCAACACAACTGTCGTAGGCTAATTTCAATTCATAGAATAATGGTTGATGTTTACAATAATGTGTGTGAATGATTTTATTTTATCTGTAAAAAACAATACTACATACGGCACAGTTCCACTTTTAAAAAGGAAACAGTCTAAAACCTATTTATATATGTTAAATACATTCAAAACATAAAAATATTCTTGAAGCCAATTCTTATCAATAGTGAGAATTCATATTGATTTTGACAGTTAAAACAATTCAATACAGCTGTAACGGATCACAGTCAACCATAAGAAAATATTTCATTTTCCGAACAAGTTGATCCTTTCTTGTACATTATTTTGTGTGAGAAATGCAAAACACTCATTTAATACCTGAAATATATAGGTTTTTTTTTTAATTTATAGCTCTGCGATCATGAGGATCATGAAAATCATGTCGGCCAACGAAATCGTTCTCATATTCAATAAGCGATGTATCCAACGAAACAGGAGGAAAAGAAAGTAGCAGTATGCCTTGTTAAAAATAAGTTGAAAATTCCTTATATGGACGGGCATTATCCTATAGAAATATTGCTTCAGGAAAGTCTTGAAATAAAATAGTATCTTCGAGTTCTGACATTTCACGGATGTACTTGTTGCTGTTAAGGTTACTCCCAGTTTATAGCAATTGAGATCATTCATAAAAAGAAATCATACTCTAAATCATAAATCTAGGTTCTTCTATGATGCAAGATAAGTCACCTCCAGAAGATAGTGTCTGACACGATTGTGGGCATTATAAATTTCCATATTCAAATGTAATACGACGAGAAAAAAATACTTGTTGCTAATTTACAAGCCACCTTCTATGTTCATGAGTCCATTACTGTCACTGATGGTTTTGTGTCAGTGCGTTCCTGTATAAAGTTCTTATACGCAATAAATGGCATAGCTGATATAGACAAATTAACGAAACCGTGACATACTAGTAACTGTAGACTAACGTACTGCGACTGCATAGATGAAGCAGTACGGTCTATCAGTGAAATATGACTATCATCTCACTTTAAAGCCCACTCCTGAATTTCCGAGTCACACGATAGGAAGGACATCATACTGCTTCATGACAATGCCAGGCCATATGCTGCTTTGGGGACTCGTCAGAAAGTCGCAGAGCTAGGCTGGGAAATTCTATCGCATCTACCATACTCCCCGGACCTAGCACCATCTGATTATCATTTGTTTCTGTCTTTACAAAATTTCTTGCAGGGAAAACAATTCAAGAACGAAGAAGATATCAGACAACCACTGGTTCAATTTTTGGCCTCTAGAGATAAGACATTTTTTAAAAATGAGACACACAAATTGTCATCACGCTGGAAAGAAGTCATAAATAATGATGGCAATTATATTACAATAAAGTTTATCCAAAATATGAAAAAATGTATGTAATGTTCCTTTGTTTCATTCTAAAAATGGACAGAACTTTCCGGTAGACCTGATATGAGGTACAATTTATTGTTTACTTGTGAATTCCAAGTCTCTTGCCACAATGAAAAGATATATTTTTTGACAGCCTTTTTAATATTTGTAAAGGGAACTTCGGGATCACGAATAATAGAAGCCGATTTTGCTGCTGTGTCCGCCATTTCATTCCCAACAATTCCCACGTGACTGGAAATCCAGCAAAATATGACATCAAACCCTCTGTTATATAATGTATGCAGTTGGTGCAATATAGTAGTTACAGCAGGGTGACAATCACCAGTAAGATTACTCAACTGTTTTAGAACACTCATACTATCGGTATATATGCAAAATTTACGATATGAGCTAGTTGTTAAAAATTTGAGGGCATATACGATAGCAGTGGCTTCGGCCGTATAAATACAACAAGAAGTATGGAGGCCATAGCTATAAGTGATATTATTTAAGATTCCACCACAACCAACATTATTATCTGTATGTATTTTGAGTATTTAAGGTGGTGGTGAGCAAATAGTTGTTGGTAAATGATTGGAGAAGTGTTGTATTTAATATAATTAGCAAAAGGATTCAAAATAATAATGTCCCATGGAGCTAACCCCAACGAATCAGTAGGTACAGGCTGTATATCTGAGAGGTTTGATTTTGAGATAGAAGATTTTATCCTCTCTATAAAGGGAGAGATATTGTAGGGGCGAACGACGTACAGTCTCTTCAGACTAAGAGCAAGTTCAGTTGATTTCAGCGGATGATTGGGAATTCACATTATTTGAAAGAAATAGTTAAATGATAACTGCTCACGACGCAAGTGGAGTGGTGGTTGTCGACAAATCACATATAAGCTTTGAATGGGTGAAGTTCGGAAAGCATTTCGAAGAGCCTGATGATGTACAGCAGGGCTTCTTAAACTATGAGTCGCGACCCCAAATGGGGTCGCGTAGCAAAATTCTGAGGTCGCGAGAGATTTTAATGTCAAAAATTTTTATATACCATTTTATAACATCACTAGAGTTGGCGGAATACAGTGGACTTACAGCGTCTAGACAACTTGCAGCTAAACAATGATTCAATAACACTGACTGTACTGTGAATTAGTGGAGTGTTGACGCTCTTCTAGTGTGGTCAATTGACAGTGTTCCTCCGTAACAAGATTTTAGTTTTTTTTCATTTATTCGGTAATTAATAAATCTATTATTTTGTGCAATATGTTATTTTTATATATTTTTTGTATTTTAGGATCAAAATAATTTTTTGGCCATGGATAAATGGCTGAACGCTGATAAGAATGGTAATGACGCAGATGATAATGCTACAAACTCTTCTCAGGCAGGACAAAGTATTGGAAAACAGGCATCTAATGTGCGAAAAAGAAAATCTGATGAGTCTTTTCTTCAATTTGGCTTTACATTTCAAAATTGTGAGTGTAATGAACTACCTCTTTGTTTGATCTGCAATGAATTATTGGCTTCGGAGAGTATGAAACCATCAAAATTAAAAAGACTTCTTGAATCAAAGCATGTTTCGTATGTCAATTAACCAAAAGAATATTTTGAAAGATTGTTTAAATCTTTAAATAAAGAAAAGAAAATCTTTGAAAAATTTATAACCGTTAATGAAAAATATTCACTAGCGTCATATGAAGTTTCATACTGTATTGCTAAAAATAAAAAGCCGTTCACCATTGGAGAAGATCTTGTGTTACCTGCTGCTATTAAAATGGTAGAAATACTACATGGAAGAAAATATGGCGATGATATTCGAAAAATTCCTTTGTCGAACGACACTGTCTAGAATTTCTGATATTAACAAGGATCAATTAGTACAACTTATTTCAAGAATTAAAGAAAGCCCAAAATTTTCAATCCAGTTGGGCGAAACAACTGATATTACTAAATTGGCTCAGTTGTTAGTATATGTCAGATACGTTTATAAAGAAAGCGGGGAGGAAGAATTGTTATTTTGTCGTCCTATGGAAGACCATACTACAGGGAAAGACATATATTGTTAAGTTGACGAATTTTTAAAAGCAGAATGTTTAGAATGGAAAAATTGCTGTGGGATATGCACATATGATGCAAGAGCGATAACGGACAAAAATATTGGTTTTAAATCATTTTTTCAAGATGTTCATTATGATCATATAACTTTTACTCACTGCCTTATTCACCGAGAGGCTCTTGCAGTAAAAAAATTAGCCCCAGAATTGAACGATGTGCTTCAGGATGCTGTTAAGATCATAAATTTTATTAAGAACCATGCCCTTACAGGCGCTTATTTTCAAATCTCTGTAAGGATACGGATTCCAACTACACAACTTTGTTATTACATGCAGAAGTAAGATGGTTGTCAAGAGGTCAAAGTTTAAGAAGATTATTGTTATTAAAGGACGAGATCGAAATATTTTTAACCGAACGAAAATGACAACTTGCAGCTTTTTTTCAAAATGTCTTATGGCTATCCAAGCTGTGTTATTTGTAAGATATTTTTGCGAAGTTAAACGATCTCAATTTGTCTCTTCAAGGAAAAAATTGCGATATATTTACTTCAAATGATAAAATTGAAAGTTTTATTAAAAAGATCAACATTTGGAAAAGTAGGGTCGAAAAAAATTCGCTCGAAATGTTTTCCAGTGTCGACAATTTTATAATCATTCATTGTACAACTTTTATTGCAAAAATTATTGTAGATCACTTAAAAGCGCTAGAAATACAGTTCCGTACATATATAATTTTAAATATTGATTTCCAAAAGATAGTTTGGATTCAAAAGCCGCTTTGGATGGGCTTAAGTGACTTTGATCACCTTCCACTTAAAGCTCAAGAGGAATTTGCTGAGCTTTCGAGTGACTCAAACTTAAAACTACAATTTAAAAAAAAAGCCCTTGATTGAATTCTTAATCGGAACTAGAACTAAATTTCCCACAATCGCTGATATGGCGTTAAATGTACTTCTGCCATCAACACCACATATTTATGTGAAGTTACTTTCTCAGCTTTAACATATATTAAATCCCAATACCATTCAGCCCTAAAAAATGTTGAAGAGGTCTTACGCCCAGCAGTTTCAAACATTCCACCAAGACTTGATTTGTTATGCAATAAAAAACAGGCACATCCATCTCATTAAATTTTTTACTTATATTTTAATTTAATACTTACCACGCAACTACTTGAATATATTCGAGCGAATTAAGACGGTCAGAATCCACTTTTATTTTTGAAACTATAATAAATACAATATTATAATTTTTTGTGCTATTTTTAATTTTAGATTTTTGTATGTTTCAAAACGAAATCTAAAACTATATATTTTCATATGTATATCTATATTGTTACCTAATAAATAAATCATCAAAAAATATTAATTTATTTTTCTTTTATATTTGTATGGGGTCGTGAATGACAAAAGTTTAAGAAGCCCTGGTGTACAGGATCCAGTCTACGAAGAACAGAAGCTCTTGCCGATCCATATACAACACAACCGTAATCCATTTGAGATAATCTGAGGGACTGATAAATTTTGAGTAATATTTCCCGATCGGCACCCCAAGAAGTATTTGAAAGTACTTTTAAAATATCTAACGACTTTTCACATTTTTTCTTTAAATATAAAATGTGGGAGAGAAAAGTAAGCTTTTTGTCAAATATAATTCCAAGAAATTTAATTTCATCGACCATTGGTATAGGTGTGTTTCGTATATTGATGATTGGATCAGCATGAAGTCCAGTTTTACGGCAAAAACGAACACATTTACTTTTAGTTGTAGAGACTTCTTGTCCATTCCTATCACACCAGGAAACTATGTTATTTACAGCAAATTGTAATTTTCGTTCGAGTATAGGAATACTGGAACCTTGACAGGAAATCTGTAGATCATCCACACATAATGAACCATGAATGGAAGGTGGAAGGGTATTTAAAATATTGCCTATATGGAGATTAAAAAGAATAACACTTAAAATGCTACCCTGAGGAACTCCTTCAGCTTGTGTAAAAGGAATTGAGAAAGTCGATCCAATGCGGACTTTAAAAATACGTAATGCTAAAAAATTCTGGATAAAAACAGGTAGATTACCTCGAAATCCTAATTCAAACATTGTGCGGAGAATTAATCATCCAAGGAATTTTTCACTGTTTCACTTTCAGATTTTTTTCCTTACTGCCATTGAAGTCAATAATAATGATATGGAAACTAACATTGTTCAATAGAAAACAAGTTTATTTTATGAAGGTTAATTCAACCAGAACTTTCATTCATAATGAATTTTCAATCTGGCGTGTCTTCAACCTCTGGTGGCGAATTTCAATTGAAAGTTTGTAAGTTCTAAATTCAACTGTGATTATAAAGTTAAAAATTTGCAAAAAGCAAACATTAATCTTAGCAAAGAAATCAGTTAATAAAAGCTTTTATTCTTTCAAAAAAATCAAAATTTGTAATATTTGAATCAGTACATAAAAATATCTCTAAACTTGATTATAACACCACATTCATATTCTTAATAGAATATTCAGAAATTATGTCATTTTCTAAAGAAATTAATTTAAAAAATTATTTTGCTTGATTTTTTTTTATTATGAAAAGGTTTAATGATGTGTTTCCTGAATATAATTTTATTTTTTTAACTACATCAATCATTATTCTGCAGCTATTTAAGATAAATGAATACTAAAATTTCTAATATAAAATTTTAATAATTTAAAAAGACAACAAGATAACTCTAGAATAACAATTTTTTATATAAACTGTAAATAATATGAAGAAGATGCACCACATTCTGGAAGTTGAAACTGATGAAGACACAATATGGGCAATAAATGATACAAATCGGAGAATAACTACTAAATTTATCGAATTCGATCTTTTATGGTCATTTGAAATTTAGGTTTAATCTCAAAGTTAGATATGTTTCTCCAAGATAATTTAAGGTCCCATACAAGTTCGGCAATTTGCGAAATCTTTTACAATTTGAATTCAACATTTTGCAATACATAGCATATTCTCCAGATCTGTTATCTTCTGATTATTTGTTCTGGTCTCTACAAAATGTTTCAGATGGAGAAAGCTTTACTTCAAATGACGTTATCATCTGGATCAGTTATTTGCAAACAAAGACAAAATTTATAACTTGGTTTGTTGTCACTTAACAGTCATTTCTTTGTGTAATTTGGTCAATTACACAAAATTTACAGCTTAAAGTGGATTCCAAACTATTACAAACCCAATGTGGGATTTGAATCCATATACTATTGAGCTTTAGGAAAGAATGCTAATTGTTCGAATGCCAGCTCGGCAACCAAATTTTTAATTTTTTTATAAGCATTTGATTCATACTACTATCACAATGTGACAAATGTAATTGGTTCAGAACGAATATATAATTCAATGAAATATTTATTCACTGATAAAAAATGGTCCCTCACAAAATAATTTTCCAAACAATCTATAGCGTTTATTTATTTCGAAATACAATAAATTTTACTGATCTTTAATAAATTTTCTATTTTTTTGTCATTCATGATATAAATAAAAATTCAGAAAATGTATTAATAAAATTTAGAGGTATATCAGTGAATTGGAAGAAATTACAACACAATATAATTAAGTTCAGTTACTACAACTTGTTTTGACATAAGGGAAAGAGTATGAAAAGAAAAAATTTCCATAGCATAAATTTCAAAAAACAATAGGATGTTTTCAGGACGTATTTCAATTATCATGAAAGAACAATATCAATTTAAAAATTTGCACCACAAATTTAACACTTTAAAATTCATAATTAAGAGTTAAATGTTCAAGATAGTCACACCGCTCATAAAGTTTTCAGATAATAAATATTATCGCAACATGTCAATTTTTTAAATAATTTACTTTATTATTTCATCGAATAGTACTTACAGCATAATTTATAAGCTTGTTTCAATTTCTTTTGAAGCCTTTTAGCTTTAGAAATTTGTTTATGATTGATTTTTATTATTCTGAGTTTAGTTTTTATGGTAATGTCTATTTATTTAAGTAAATAATTCTGATGGTAAATCAGAATATATTCTTATGAATAGACCTTGAAAATTTAATTACTTTTAATGATTTTCTGGTCACTCTGTATTTTTTAGCTCTCCTTTAATAGTGATGTTTTGCTAATTCCCAATCAAGAAAATTAATGAATAAAAAATTTAGGCAATTATTCTAGTTGTTTCTAGTCAAAACTTCAAAATTATCAGACTATATATTAGTTTTAGTAATTCTAACTAAATCATGAATTAGTAACTTGGAAAACGAGAAAACAATATATTTGCTGTTTTAACAACCCAATAAACTAAGCATATTCTTTCATTAAAATTTTATTTATACAAAAAACAAAGATCTATCAGTAAATCATAAGCCATTTAATGTCTATAAGCACAGTTCACAACTTCTCATTTATAAGAAAACCTTCCATTTAATGATGGGTAAAAATGAATACTGTGGTAATGATCTTAGATTTTCTGTATAATTATTTTTGCACTTAAAAGCTAATTCAACCAAAACTTAGAATTTAAAATGAATGAGAAACCACTACAAGCATTGAACTTAATAAAACATACGTTGAATTACAGCCAAATTTGAATTAAATGTCATACCATGCAGATTTTTGGACAAAGCAAAACAAGCAAAATTATACATTCTGGATGAACTTCTGTTTAAAATTTATCAACTATCAAGGTTATATTTTTAAACTGACTATTTTAATCCTTAGTGAAAGCTAAAAAAATAAAAAAACTGAGGCAAATTTTACAATTAATATTTATTTTCAATTTGTTCATGAGGGATAATTATATTAAGGCTATTTATTCAACACAATGTTTTAAATAGTTTATCATTAACATCAATTACTTATAAAAATTGTTTTCCTCATATTTTACCATTTCAATCAAATTTCACCTCATCAAACAAATCTCCTTGAATTCACAAAGAATATTTCTCTATTCTATAATAAATTTTTCATGCAAAAGTAAACTCAACCAGTACTTACAGCTTTTAAAAGAACTCTGAGCTTTCACAAAGCGGGATGTTCAAGATGGGAATTAAACTCATGAATTGATGAACAGAAGGTTCAAATACTAATCAATCAGCTCATGAGAAATAATGGAAATTTATTACAATATTTATGGACTGTTAAGCTTATCTAACTTAAAAAATGCTTTTATTTCATTTATTGGCCTTGCAAAATTAAGAACATTGTTACATCACAAAATTATATAAATTAACATTGGAATTAGAATTATCACCGCAATATTTTCAAAAATTTTTCCATACTTAATGCATATCCTTTTTTTAACTGTAAAATAGCAAAATATGGAGAAAAAACAACTTTCGCCACCACCTTAAGCCTAGGAAATAATTTCTATCAAAATTCTTTAGGAATATGAAGATTAATTATATTAGTATCAATAATTGGTTAAAATCAATAGAGCATCACTAGGAAAGAAAAACCCAAAATATTTATAAAAGATTAAGCCAGTTAAATAATTATGAATTAACTGAACACGGTAGTTAGAAAATAAATGAAAAAAACAGGAGTGTTTAGAAGATAATTTAAATATGCTAAGCAATTAATAAAACAGTATTAACAGTTTGAGTGTGGTGAAGCGATATCTTGCTTCACTTGTTATGTTTATATATAAGAAAACTCTTCAGCACTCAAACGGATTACTAAGTAAAGGGAAGCAGTTTCATACTAAAAAAATTGATTTGAAGCAAACATTTAGTTGAAATAGTGATACAAAATATTATTCTGAAATGTTCAACAAGCTACAAAACAACCAACAACACTTTTTCTTAAATAAGTAAATAAATAAACCAGCTACATTTAATAATTTAATTTTGTGGTTGGATTTTAATGCAAAAAATATTGAGCACAAGTATTATCCATAATTATTTGTATTTTAGATTATCTAAAGTAGAACTCTAAAATTCTCACTAATGTTTAAAACTCTCAGCAATCATTAGCAAGACTTGCACAATATATTTTGTATTTTTTAAAAATAAATATTTTAATATGGAAAATATTTATAAAATAACAAATATTTACATTAATATTTAAAATATGAAAAAAAACAAACATTTAAATTAATTTTGATAACATTTTATTCTGCTTTAAAAAGTGAGTTATATAAACACATACACTACTCATATTATACGTATCATATAAGTATATTTACTTATACAATACGCTTTATAAAAAAATTATTATTAATTAAACAAACAATATTAAATCAAATGTCATTTTTATAATTTAAAACAAATTTTCAGTTATCTTCTGACTTTGTATTAAATTACTGGTTAATATAAATATTTCAATATTTTTAAAGGTTAACTAGGCAAATATTATAAAATAAATCTAAGACATATACACACTTAGGTATTTCAATAATCTGCCTAAACTTCAGAATACCAAAGGATATATTGTCACTTCATACTTCCAAAAAATTTCAAATATGAAAAATAAATATAAAAAATACAGATAATATAATTAACATTTTAATAACATAATCAATGTTTTCTTTGAAAGAACTAATAAATGATAGCATGCTTTAAGTACCATCAATATTCATAAAAATATGTAAATTAGTGTTGTAAATTATAAAAAAAAAAAAATAATGCTTAAACAAACATTTATTTATAAAATGTTATTATAATAAAAATATTTTATTATCATAAGTAGTAAAAATGTATATAAGGAAATATTATATATTTGATTGTTTTGTGCTCTTATATACATTATTGTTAGTAATATATATTAGAAAATATTATTTCTAGATATAAGTGAATATGTAAATTATATATATTTTGAAAATAGCTCATAAAAAAATAAAAATAAAAAAAATTATATTTGTTTAAAGATTTTGAATAAAAATTTGGAAATTTCTTTCAAATACCATAAAAAAAATAATGTAAGTTTATTTGTAGATAATATTATAAAGTAATGTACAAGTTAACTGTGCATATGTCACAGTTGAATATATTATAAATACATAATTCAAATGAAATGGTTTGATCAATCCCATTTTTATTCAAACATACTTTCAATCCTTGATTTCACAGCATTCATTTCCAAAACTTAAACAATTATATTAATTAAAAAATTAAATTTTTTCCACAATAAAAACAAAGATAAAAATAATAAATAGAAATTTGTAACAAAAAGATAATCAAGAAATGTTCATCGTCTTTTGGCTTTCCTTTCCATTTTTTTCTGTTTTTTTTCATCCACTTCGGGAGGTGAACTGAAGAACCATGGAGCAAGAACATTAACCCACAACAAGTAGACAGCTCGACCAGGAGCCTAAAAATAGAAGAAAGGCAATATATTTTTCTAACATATTTACACAAATACATGTGTGATTAAACAATAATAAATTGTGACAAATATAAATAATTGTCACAATTTCTTATTGTTAAAAAAATGCAGAGCAAACTTTTGTATCTCTTTATTTTCAATTCGGAATAAAAATTATTTTTTAAAGTAATTTTCAAAATAAATAACATTGCATGTGTTTTTTCTATATATATATTAGTTGATTTCTATGTTTGCAATATTCTTCACCTTTGAATAAAGTGTGTGGTACACATTGCCTGGTTTATTAAGATTGTTATAAATTTTGTCAAAAGAAAAATTATATATCGGATGACAATTTTAAAGAAGATTGCATTTATAGTCCTGTGATTGTAATTAGAATTTTTTATTCTTTCTCTCACACAAGCTCTATACTATTTAAATAAGGACAAATGAAAAAAAAAAAGTTTTTATAAATCTAGATTAAGTAGACTGAAAAATTTCTTTATTAGTATGAAGTATTTATAGGAAAACATTTTAGCAGAAAGTATTTCAATATCTCCTGTTATTTACCCAACCACCACAGTGTACATATTCTTTACTTCATCATCATGGAGCCAACTTGTTTCACATTCTTTTTTTAAATCATTTTTTCTCTTGTCATGCAATTTCTCCTAGCTAAGAATTCTTGAGAACATGCCATAAGTTCTCAAAAGGTTTTATGTCAGGCAAATCAACCAGCCAATCAATGACTATTATTTATTTTCTCAAATAAACAAGGGGATCAATTTTGAATTATGATAAGGAGCCAAATCATTTTGAAGTGTTCCATAAAATGTTTCCATGAATGGATTAATTCTACTGGGTAATAATTCTATGTATTTGACAGAATTCACCCCCCTTTAAGTAAAACTAAGACCCCAGCTCTATTTGTTGTGAAAAACTCCAAAACATCTGATTAGATGGGTGTCTTAGAATCTGATGGAAATGATTTGGTTTACATACAGAGTTTTATTTTCATATTGTCTAACTACAATTGATTTGTATCCCTACACAAATAAATTTGTTTTACCACTGAAAATCACCTTCCAGTCAATAATAATCAATGATTGGTATTTCTTGGACCATGCTAAATGTTTTCTTATAATTTTCTGAGTTTGAAATCACTTTTTCCTTAATCTTGTTGCCACATAGTCAACTTTTAATAGTTTTTTCTGTAGAGTTATATACTCACTTCAACATTATAATTCAATAAATATTTTAAAAGTATGTGCTTGTCTCTCTTGGATTATCTACTTATTATTAGAATTTTATCAGTTTTTGGAGTAGTTTTCAATTGGTATTCCAGTCTTTTTCCTTTTTTGAAAAAAAATTCAGAATCTTGAAATGTTTTTAAAATTCTTGAAACATTTGATCTGCCCACACCAACAGCTGCAGCTATATCTCTTATAGAGATAGAAGTGAGTTCATAAAGAATGATTATTTGAGAAAGTTTCCTGAGAATAATATAATTTTTTGAACACGCAAAAGTAGAGGTTGTTAAAGGGAAGACAACATTATAACTTGCTGCCATATTAAAAGGCTCACAGCTGAGCTACTAATGTATTAAAACCAGTCAAACAAATAAACTATAGTCAAGGTTGATCCGTTATACTCCATATCGATCTGAACCACTTCAAACCAATTATGTCTAAGCAAATATAATTGTTTGAAGTGGTTCAGATCAACATTGGTAATCATATACTAACTCAGAAAACAAAAACATATTTTTCCCAATTAATTTGGACATTACAGCATACTTACATTCAGTCTTTTCTTCCCAAAACACATAAATTTAGTTAAGCTGTTCCCTCAAAATTACAATATAAAGGAAAGATGAATATTTTGAACAGGTTCAAAATTTGGAGAAAGAATGGAAACCTTCAATTTCATTTAAAATAGAAGATAAAAAAGTGTAATTGAATAAAATATGGGTATCTGAAATGTCAAAATTTTCAAAAACTATTTATAATTAAAATTACTTGTTTTTCAAGAAATGATATTATTGTAGTTGTTTATAATCAACACATTTAAGAAAATGATAATTTTTAATTTCTTATTACTTCTTAAAAAAGCAAATTTTTAGAGTTTACAAAAAATAAAAAATTTAACACAACATACTGAATAATAGACAGGCTAATAAAGAAGACTATTTAAATATTCATCACATATTACTAATTTTTAAAAGAACTTTTCATAGATAGTGGGCTATATTTATGGAAACTTCCCTGTAGTCTTATAATATTTACATAACATTGTTATAGTTAATTATAATATTTACATATTAAAAAAGAAGAAATCTTGAAATTTCCTAAGCATTAATACTGAAAAATATGAATTCAAAAGGCATATTCATTACCCTAAACTTAATATTTTTTTTAAAAATTACATTTAAATTTTTCTTTTAAAGAAATTAAATTAAATTAGATTTTTCTTTTAAAGAAAAATTATAAACTACTTCTCAGGAGAATACTTTTTGAACTCAAATATAACATCATAGAACATCTAAAATGCAATATTCTCAATCAAAGCTAGAAAGAAAAACATTAAAAGTTTTATTTATTTAGCTAACAATTGGATGTAGGATGAAGAAATTATTTAAATTATAACCCATTAACTTTTGGAACAAAAATGTAAAAATTTTTGTGCTGTTTGCAAAACTAATCAGAATTACTGATATATATGTTACTATCAAAAATAAAAACTGGAAAAAGAGAAATTTTCAGAATAAAATTTATTATATATTTCAGATAGACACATAGGGATTTGAACTTTAAATTGCAGAATAGAAAATTAGTCAACATTTTAAGATTAAATGTATCATAGAATAATGTTTTACTTATGACCACTTACTCTTATTACTAATGAAACACCACACAATTATGTTTCTTCATGCAAATATTTTAAAGCTAATATAAAAATATTAAGCTTAGAAAATTTTCAGAAATGTTTTTACCTCATGAAATATTTATCATATATGGTAGTTTCTTTTTATTGAGTAATGTTGGTGCTAAATCATTAAAATAAATATAAATATAATAATCTACATTAAAATCTTGATTTTATAGTTTTTTTTTAAAGAAATTTAATAAAAAAAAGAGAATATTTAAGCTATTAAGCATATACAATAAATTAAAATCTAATATAATAACACAAATTTTTCTTAGCTCCATGTTTATAAAAATGAATGTTTACAAAATGAGTACACGCTAAGCTATCAATAATCATAATAATGAAATTACATGCTTCTTATTTGATTTGAATCTTAAAATATATAATGAATTTATAAATGGTTTTTGAATTAAAAAATCTATTTATAAAACTCAGTTTTTTTTTTACAACATTTACATATTTTCTGTATGCAACAAGTTTTCTTTATTTGTTTAATACGCAATAATAAATTTCATATTTAGTAGAAAATTATTGGTATCTCATTATGTTAATATATAGAATGACTAGTAGCACAATCATGCTGTTATATGTTTTATTAATCAGTATTTAAATATTTTTTCTATTAAAACCAATCTAAAATCTTACAAATATAGGAAGTTAATACTTACCACCAACCACAAAAGCCAAAAATAATTAGATATAAGTGACGCAACTTGCACAATGGAGGTGAGTATAATTAAATCTTTTAAGTGCCTGAAAGAAACAATATCCTACTTACAAAATCCTTAACAATGTAAGCCAACAGATATTTAAGATGACTGATTTTATAAAGACAAGCTGTATATAATATTTTTTTTTCATTTATATTTTTGTATGAATTTTCACTTAGATTACCCTTGCCAAAAATAATATTTTAATGTTGTTCTAGACACCAACAAATTGTTTCAATTTAACCAACTCACACTTGCATTTAAATCCAGTTGGCATAGAAAATATTCCATATTGACTAAGACAGTATAAGATAATCTCTGGATGATATTAACAAGCCACTGAATTTGCTAAATTGTGAATACTTAGATTTTAGAATTGATATTAAAATAATTTGATTTTCATAATAAATAAATAATTTATATTCAACTAATTAACTGCTAAACAAATTTATCCAAATTATAGTAACCTCAAAAGCAGTTATTCTAATAAATATAGGAAAAATACTAAACTCACCATATGTTTAAACTTAATTAAAAAAAATATTTATACACTATAGCAGAAAATTTCTTTCAACAAATTAATCATAACAAAATTTTAATGTAAAACATCATAAGCTAAACGGGAAAAACTTTGAAATACCAATGGGACACTATGGTCAGAGAGAAATCTATTCTATGATATAACCTATAACTTAAAAAATTAAGTATATACAGTGACTCATATGCAAAATTTTTCATTTGAAATGAACATTAAAAAATGTAAAAATGTCATAAGAAATTGTACTCCATTCAAAATAAGGGTTAAAATATCTTATAAATTAGATAAAATTTAAGTTAATGACTATACATGAAAAATAATGAATGAAAAGAATAATTATTTCATTACGAATTTAAGATATTATAATTGTTGCTAGTTGTAATATTATAAATGATGAACAATTTAATTTTTAAACAAGAATTATGCAATTCTTATTTCATATAATTACTTAGATTCTCATGCAAGTAGCAATGATGATAATTTAACTGATGTAAGTTTCATTTTGCTTATTTTAATATGCAGAAAAAAAAATTAGAATTCTTATATTAAATTGAAATACAAACTCGAACTTAAAACTGGAACTGATTATAGCAGAAAACACTTTCAACTTCAAAGAGCTTCTATCAAATTAATTAGGATTGTTTGTTATATTTTGATGTTTAACATTTAATAAAATTATAACAAGATTCCCATAAAATTATGAATACATTTTCTTAACTTTATTACCCAGATCAATTATCAAAAATTTTCTGACCATCTGAGATACAAATATACAAACTTTTCTGAAAAAAATAAATAAAAAATAAAATAAAAAAAAAACTAATGGATTTCACCATTCTCATAACCAATAAATTTTTTATTGAACAATTATAAAAGTCACATTTAAATATTCAGTGAAATCATATCAAAAGCAATAAATTGAAAAAGTAATCCCTAATGAGAAAAATATTTATTAATTTTGATAAATATGAATAATAATGAAGAGAAAAAATATCAGAAAAACCATAGATTGTGAATTTCAGTACTGCACAGATGCTGGAAAATTAATAAAATTAAACACATTAGCAAATCATAAATATTTAATTTAAAAAAATCAAAAATAGAACATAATAAAGTTTCTATAGAACTTTTATACAAGTTTTCTATTTCCATTCTTACTAGTGCTTTTCCATTTTAAAAATTTTCTTCTTCTAATTTATAATATTAGTTTCTTTTAATTTATATTTTTTTCTTATTTTTTTTTTAGTCTGGTTTTTTTAGTGCATTCAAGGTAACTTTTATAAAGTTTAATAAAATTTTTTTGACATATATTAACACCTTTATGAGGCTCTTTAATATAGATCCATAGCATGATTACACCATGTATTAGATATATCAATACATCTTTCCTTAGGAAGTAAGGTTTTCTACAAAAGAAAAGTTAGTGATTGAGAACCCATTCTTATTGTTGCACTGGCATAGGAAAATATAAGAGAAAACTATATTTCTCTAAGACATAATTAAATAAAAAGTTTTATTTTTACAATGGAACATTTTGTTTATATTTTAAAACATTTCCCCTGGATTTGTTTTCCTAAAAAACTATAAAAGCAGCATCAAATTCAGAATCTTCTAAAAAAACCTGAAGCATTAGCGAGTATGCTAATGGGAAAACTGAAAAAATTATACCATATAAGGCATATCACAATAAATATGAGAATAGTTTTGACATAAAAAAATATTTTCAATTGAATGTTCAGGCAGTATTTATAAAAAAAATTATACACTTATTAACATTATGAGAAATTAGTAAATATTCAATGCATTAAGAGCCTAAAATTAGCTAATGTAATATTGTCATAGTGTTAAACTGTTAAAGAAGACTATTAGCAAAAACAGCCTCACCAATATTTATAATCTATTTCTGTAATATTCTACTATACTATATTCTATGCAATACCTATAAAACTTTTCTATCAGAATTCTGCAGCTTTTCTGTTGAACATATTATTTGTTTCATTATTATATATCTACGTATTTCTTTTTTTCAAACTTAGATATACTTCGCTAAGCATACAACACAATTTATGTCATTATTTATATTAATTTAAAACTAAATTTGTTAAAGTCAACATAATAGTTAAAAAAAATTCTCAAATTGAATAAAAGATAAGCTTCAATCATGTTATTACTATGCATATATTTCCATATTATTATAAGTAATAAGATTATTATTTATTGTAACATTAGAAAACTGTACATCAAAACTTTATACAGAATATATTTAGCATTTAATCTACTCTGTAGGAGTCAATATGAAATATTTTGTATAAAATATTCAATAAGAGAAAATACTCAAATTTCATACTCTGAAAATCCAGATTCCATATTAAGATCAATTCCTCCATCAAGAAGTTGCCCAGTTTCAGAATAAGTGGGTTTTGCCATATAATGCATAACTTGTATGCTACCAACATTTATTAAGATGGTAAAACAAGTTAGAATCTACAAAATAAATTATTGAATGCAGAGATTTATTTTAATATGTAATTTCAAAAAATGTAAAAAAATACTAATACTTAATATATATATATATATATATATATATATATATATATATATATTAATATTTTTTTACATTATATATATACATTTAATATATAAGTAAATGGTAAAGTTAAGGATTTCTGAAATTTAAAAAATTTATATAATGGAGTCTAGAAATTCAAAGAGATAAATTTCTTTAGATAGGATTCCAATAAAAACAATAAAAAAATAACATATTTAAAAGAAAATTTACAGTTTAAAATGTCAATGAATAATTATAAAAATTTTATAATAGAAGTTGAAGAAATTTTGGTGTAGTTTAAAATATAATCTACTTACAAACTTGCAGTAATGACAGCTATGATATCTAGAGAATAATTTGTCAGTTAAATGCAATATAGATAGATTTTTACTATCAAATAAATCTCTTTGTATTGAAGTGTTTTAAACAATTTGGTTTGGCTGTTGACTATGATCATTGTTTGCACATGACAGTTAATTGGATTGTTACTTATGGTGTAAAGGGAGTTTTTGATATAATAATAAAGTAAACATGATTTTAACAAAACAAAAATATTCAAAAACATACTTACAATATAAAGTATAGTAAATGAATCCCAGAACACAGTAATCATTGGTAACATGTATGTAAGCTATAAAAATATATTAATAGTCAAAAAATGCGTAAATGCATTAACTTTATTTTCAATATTACTGAATTGATATAAAACTGGAAAGCTAACAAAATAGAAAATTTTATATTATGTATGCTTACATAAAAAATATTAAATTACATAAACTGTTTTAACATACATCTCTTTTACAGCAAATTAAAATGTATTAGAAAGAAATTTCATTTTATCATCAACTTGATTTTAAAGAAATATGGAAGTAATAAATAAAATATTGATAATGTGAAATAAATAGATCTTAAAATATTTTATTCAATGATACAAAATAACAAAAAATCGCTACCAAATATTTCAATTTACTGTAGTTTTATTTGTTTTTGGGTGATTAACTGGTACGAGGAGGTCCAATATTGGACATTTCTGCACCATACAATGCTTAAAACAAACTCAGGAATAAAAGGCTAGTCAAATCAATTTACTGTAGAATATTTTATATAAGCTGCTCAAATTATAAAACCAAATTTTAAAAAAATTGTCATTACCTTTTGAATTTAGCAAGTTAAAAATGGAAAATCTTTTTGGAGTATTAAATGTAATTTTTCATCGCACTTACAAAAAATGTATCTTTTTATGAAAGAAAAAATTGTTGGAAAAAAGTTCAAAAAAATATTTATAATACAAATAATAAAAAAAGAGTTGAAATTATATCCAGAATAATTTATTTATTTAGAAAAATGTCAATTAAACAATTTATAGATTTTAAGAAAAGAATTTTAAATTTCAGAATACTGTTTTTTTACATTTTTTTTAAAAATAATTTTATATTTTTAAATGACTTGAATTTCTTTTCATTTATTTAATAAAAAAACTATACTGCATACTTATCATTATTAATTATCAATTTTCATTATCATTATTGACATTTCTGCAATTTAATATCTTAAGACAATATTTTTGTTTCCATTTATTGTTTAATTTCACACAAAAAGTCTATGTAATGAAAAATAATACAAAAGTACTTTTTATGAATTTTTCTTTTATACTTTAAAAAAAAAAGTAAATTTAATGGAACTTTCAATAATTAGAAATCACGAACTTTTTTATTTGGAGATTGAAATTTTTAGTATATTTTCTTAAATTAATTTATAATAGAATAAAAAAGGCTGTTAATATTTATTTCTACAAGTATTAATATATACGATTCATTAAAAAATATTATGCTATTCGGTCCTACATTTCTTTGCTATGAAGTCACAGGCAAGACTTCTTTTTTTCACAAACCATAAATTCTAAGTAGAGAGTTTTCAGTAATAAAAAAATTAGTGTTCATAATCTAGTAGGCAGAAAATTGAAACTATTAATTAAAAAACTTTAACATTCTATCTTATATTTACTCATAATAAAATTATACATAAATTAGAGTATTAAAAAATTATATGTTTTAGTTTGTTTAATAATTTTGTAATGATAAATACTAATGGCAATTTTTGTAAAACTTACTGCATTAATACTAATGACATATATGGCAAAATAAATTTAGTAGCTGTGTTATCATGAATCTTCAAATTTCTTTCAAAAAATATTGAAAAGTAAATATTGCTACCATTATTCGAAAAGTTACTCTAAGCTTTGAATAATTTATCTTGCATAATTTTTAACATATTTTAATGAAATCAGAAAACTTACAATTATTATTAAAATTAAAATAATTTTTTTAAATAATTATATAATTAAGTATAGTAATTAAGGCATTTTCACAGAATTAACTTGCCATCATACATGCTGATATTTTTATCCAAAAATCATTGATTTTGAGAAGTATTATTAACCATTCATTTTTTTAACTTATAACTTAAATTTCTAAGCACTTAGGAAATGAAAAATAAGTTAAAATTCTTTGGATACATAAAATTGTGTTAAATTTATAATAAAAAAATAGTTTTAAAAAAATTAATATAATAAAACCTATTCTTGGAAATTTGAAAACATTGCAGTAACTTTAAAATATAATCAGTTTAAGCTAATTTTAATATTAATTTTTAAAAATTTTTCTGAAGAATTTAACAATAAAAATTACTTGAAAACATCACTATTGCTGAATGAGATGAAATATTGATAAATGTACTAAATTATCAATAGCATTGCATATATAGTTCATTTATTTCTCCCATGACTATTTACTTTGTTATGATATTTTCTAATGAACCTTAATGAGGAGTGGAAATAAACATTCTCTTTTCAACTCACTTGAAAGGAAAGAAATAACTTCCCCCACTTTGTAGGCATAGATACAATAATCTATCTATATATTCTGAACTCTTTTCCTAAGAAAGGCATGAGCTCAAGAAAATATATTTCAGTTTTACAGTTAATAGTTTTGAGAAATGATTAACAGGATGAGCAATTAGTTATTAAATTACTGATTGAATGTTAAATTTAAATTTAAGAATTTCCATTTTATTTACTTATCTGAATATTAAAATATTGTTTACTTACTTTAACATGCTTTTTCAATTTTTTAGTACATAGTTTATAAATATTTCATTTTTATTTGTTATCTTTACTAAGAAAGAAAATCGCTAACTAAGAAAATTCAAGCAACATTTTTTTTAAATTCAGTTTTCAGCTTTATAAAATAATAAATTAACCAAATATTTCTAGTCAATAAGAAAAACAAGACTTAAAAAATTGCAAATATCTGTATTTTGATAAAAAGTACAAATTGATTATTTTAAAAGCATTTATTTAAATTAAGACAACCATTTAAATTGATAATTGCAAAATCAATTTTGACACTTTTAAATGTTGAATTAAGACAATCACCTAAGTTGATAAACCGAAAATCAAGTAAGAAAATTACAATTATTGATTCTTCTTCTCCATGAAGGAAGATAATTCCTAAGAATTTGATTTTGATTGCATCAAAGAAAAAACAGATTATGAGAATTTTACTAACCATTCATTTGTAAGTTGTATACTTCATAAAAAATAATGTCATTTTTATCCTCAATAAATCATAATTATAAATTTTTACACCATAAAAATATAAAATAAAATTAATCTAGATATTTTTCAAACCAAAATAGGAAGAAGAAAAGAATTATTGAAGAATAGTTTCCACATTGAACCAAGACACCAAAGGTTTCTCAAGAGAACGAATCAATCTTTTCTCCAGCACTGTAGAATTTGTATGCATAACACTTTACAGAAATAAGAAATGCTATTAGTTTGTGTGAAGATACCAAAATATAAATTTTTTAAAACTAAAAAGAATTTTTTTTTGTTTTATTAAAGAAACTGAAAACTGAATTCCTTTTAGGTTTTAAGTTTGTCAGGATATTATAGTCTGTGTTGAGGAAAAATAACTAGTAAAAATTTGTTTTATTAGCTGAAATGAATTTCTGTGATTTTTATGAGTACTTCAAAACAAAATAAATATTCAGTGAAAATTTAAATAATAATTTGCAAAAAGGTACATTAAATATATCATATGTATAAAATAACTATGTCTTTATCACAGCAAAAATGGTATTCAAGTAAAAATTACTTAAAAAACATAGAATGTTACAAATTACAAAATGAAAGGTAATTACAAGCATTCTTTATGAGTAATAAATTAGTTCTTAAGTATGGAAAGAATTAATACAATTAACATTAAAAAGTTACAGTATAAAAATAAAGATAGAGTAAAAAATAATCATGTACCCCTGCTCCTACAGACATAATTGTATAGAACTTAAGAGTTCCTTTATTTTCTTCAACTATTTGTTTCTGACCTTTAGTGCCTTGCTTTCCTTTTTGGGGCTAAAAAAGAAAGAATCACTAATAATTACATTGAATAATGTTGTATTATTTTAATTTGAAAAGGAGTAGTTTTGAATAATTTGAGAGAAAATAGTTTTAGACTAATTACATACACGAATCATATAACATGAAATAAAGAACATTGATGGGCTATCATTAAAATTTTCATCCTGAACAAGAATCCTAACTGTCTAAATTGGTTTCAAATGTACTTTTTTCTTACTTGAAAAAATTCCTGAGTATTTAGGACAAAATCCACTTAACTTGATTCTTTTTGCATATTCTAACCTTAAAAAAACTTGGTATATAAAAGAAAGAGGTATAATAATTAAATTTCATCCTGAAAGTATCTTGCACTAAAAATGACAAATTTGAGAATAAAATATATTTTCCATTATAAAGAAATATTATTTACTTATAAACATGTGCAAATAAAAATTGAGTTTTTCAGCATTTTTTTAAATATAAATGCTTATTTTATTTCTCTAAACACAGAATAAGTTACTTCATTACAAAATTACCAAGCATACCACAAATAAGGATTACATTAATGATTATTTTATAAATCAATATTTAAAAGATGTAATAAGCTATACCTAAGTCAGTTATTGAATAATATTGCTTGATTATGAAAATAAAAAAAAATGCTTCTTATTATATATTATAATATTTTTAAATTTTCAAAAGGTACAGAAAATTCTATATACATTAAAATTTTGAATAACCAATACTTAAAAATTCAAAAATATCTCAAATTTCATTGTAATAAAAGTATCGTGAATAATATAGATGAACTCTTATCTTTTACATCATTTTGCAGAATAGGATTACAGTAATCAATTTATTTTCCTTGTCATCAAAAGCTTAATTATTTATTATTTTACATAAATTTTCTTCGTAGTTTCATCAATATTTAATAAATAAATATAAATTAATTTGCTCACAAAAGACTTCCTCTTGCTTTTAGCCACACCATTAGTAACTAATACATTGCACATTTTTCTCATCTTTAGCCTGGACAAAGCTAAAGAATTTATTATTAGCTAATCTCTGAATGTGTCAATCATTTTTAGAACTAAAGTAAGTGTTTTTTCTCAGAAATTCAATGAGAGTTGCTTTGTGTTTAGTAGGTCGATTTCATACAAGAAATTTTTTAATTTCAAAGGGTGATGCCATAACTATATGCTTTTTTAAAACTATATGCTGTTGTTCAATCAATTAAAATTTAAGTTATTGTAAAAACCTATGCTATTTAGCATATGGTGTAGCTTAATCGTTCAATTGTTAATCTCAGCCTGATAGTGCTATATATTTTATAAAACATACACACAAATGTGCCTTTATCTACTTCATTATTAAAACCTATATTGTTCACATCTTTAATTTAGCTATATTGCTCAGCAGTTGACCCTTACTTGGAAGAGCTTAATAGGATATATTTTTTAAGGAATACACCGTTGCTCATTTAAGGCAAATTGCATAAAAAAATTCAAAGCAAAATGCATAAAAGAATTATGTACAAATTAGTCAAGATAAAAAAGTAGCTTATTTTTCACAATTACTTCATATTTTGTGTTCTAATAAATATTTTGATAAAATGAACTTTCTTAAATTCAGTAAGTCTTTATGTGCAAACAAATTGTACATGATGAAAGACTTCCATGTGGTCAAGTAAATAAAGGGAAACTTAGGTTAACAATACAATAGTACATTTGATGTGTGAAAATAAGATTTTGCGCAAAATCCATAACAAGCTGTTGGATTTTAATAAATTCAATTTCTTATATTTAAAGAGTTCAATAAAAATTATATTTTTCACTTCTAAAAAATTTTTAAATTTTATTAAATTAATAGAAATGCTATATCTAGAGGAACTTTTCTCAAGATTTCGACAAAAGCCAGTTAAAACTATTTCTATGATATATTTAATCAGTAATTGCTATAGTTTAATTGAAAAAGAACCTTACAAAATGATTCTCATTTCATGTGAGTCATCAGTGTCAGTGCCCTTTTCTTGATAATTAAAAAATATATTCTTGTGTTTTAGCTTAATTTTCGCATATTCAATTACAACTAAAATTCAGCCATAAATTTATAGTCAAAATTTTTTAGGTACTTTATTAACATACATACATATATGTGAGTGTGTGATAAAAAGTAAAAAAGTATTCAGTTTATTTTATTGTTAGTTAAAATAAGGTGAAGGTTTTTGACATTATACCACAGCATTTGCAGATATTAAATCACAATTGGCAAAACCAACAGGATGATATCCAAGTAACTTTATACTCTATATACATTATAATCACTTATTAAAAAGTGAAATTATATATATCTGTATCTTTTTACCAAGTGATTAGTTTCTTTCAGTAATAAAGTTTTTATATAATAAAATAAAACTAAGATAGCCTAAAATATACAGGTACCTATATAAGTTTCAATAAAAAATATAGTACACTTTAAGAAAAAGAATATATGTTCCAGTATATACACTTTTATAAATTTTATGCAATATTTTCAGCTCCATAGGTCAAATTCAATGTTTGACTTTTTATCAGAAAATTAAACACTGCAAATTATCATCACTTTTATTTAATGAAGAAAATCTTTCACAAAAGTGAGTGAAAAAGTATAAGTAAGAGAAATAATTTAAAAATGACAAACAGAAAAACTAAATCTAAAATATTAGGATTGTTACTCCACAATCCCTTTCTGTTCTTCAGGAATCAAAGTATACAAATTTTTAAGTTAAATTGAGTTTTAAACAACTATAAATAGAGCTAAAATTAGTGGAATTCATAGACTGATGATTAGAAGGCTGACCATTAAACAACAAATTTAAAGCATCTTTGTTGAGATATATACTGACGTTTGATATTTAAGTTCAATCATTGTTGGGAAAAAATTATTCAAAAGAGGAATGAAAATGCAACAGGTAAAAATAAATACATATCCATGATAACATTAATTTTTATAATGGTATTAATTCCATAATAAAGTCATATCCATAATTTGCTAATTCATTACATCGATTGTTTCATGCAAGTGTTATTAACAAATCATAGAATCAAATGTAAACAGTTCTAAAATAAAATATTTGTAAGAAAAAGAACCTTTTGATAGCAGCAATTCTCTTATTAATTTCTTATCATAATATTGTTTGATATGAATATATGTATGTATGCCTATATACCTAAGGTAGGACAATGTGCAATGAGTAATAATAGTTTGAGGTAAATTTAATGATTTGTCAATTAAGAGCAGTATATTATATTCCCAAGCAACTCATTAGAATAATAAAGGTATCTGATTTTTACTTTATAAAATAATTTATTTTACACACTTGATATGCATTAATACGTATATATCTTTATTTACAAATATAGAGTAATGTTCTCATTTACATATAACATGGTAAATGAGACTTTAACATGGCTAATTTTTAAATAAATTATCTATATAGCTCTATCATGATTGTTTAATTCCAAGTTTTCATGCTCAGAATTTAAGCATAATACAAATAATTTATGTTAATATATTTTCCAAAATGTAATAATTTAAAACTTCCTTACATTTATGTTTAAAATGTACTTAAAAACACATGAGAAGTAATTTAAAACCAAAAAAATTTTCTGTTACTTTCAAATTCAATTATAATGGGAAGAAAAGTTAGATCTGGTAATCAAAAATACATATTACATTTATAATTAATAAACTGAAAAATAGAGTAAATAAATTTCACAAGCACAAAATTATACTTGTATTATGATGTTAAATTTAGTTTATGTACAATTTACTAAAGAAGAAAAATAAATTTTGCATGAACCATGCATAATGCAAGCAATTCATCAAATTATATTTCTTTTAAAAAAAGACATTGTTTTTCAAATCTATTATTCATAAGTATAGTAATAAAAAAATATGGTACTTATGCATAATCCTCTTGAATTTTTTCGCCATAAAAATACATCAGATTTTGCATTTTTTTTTTTTTTTTCAAAATGTGAAGAAAAAGCAGAGTAGTTTACTTACATATTCATTGTAACAAATAAATAAAAACTTCATTTGTAACTTATATGGTGCCAAATCGAATCATTAAAGGGCATAATTTTTTCGCAAATACACAATCAATGAGATAATATGTAAGTAACCAAAATATATATAATGAAGCTGAGTCAAAGACTGAACCATCAGTTGTAAGGTTTTTAGTTAAGCATTATATATTTAAATGGAATTTAAAAGATAAGAATAAATTTGAATTTTGAGTGTGTATATTCAGTGGTTCAGAATTCTTTCTAAACAGCACAGATCTGAGTTAAATTTTATATAAAATTTAATCTATATGAAATTATTAATTACTATTTGTTATAGAAGAATATAACCACCCCAGTTTGGCGGAAAGCTCAAGTTTATTTGTAACATAATTTTGAACTAAATATCTAAGAAAACAGAGGGGGTAAAAATATAAGGAATACAAAAGATAGGCTAAAATCTTTTATTTGGGGGGGGGCAATGAGAAAGTTGCTATATTTTACAGCAATGTCACTTTCAAACTAATTTACGAACACACAAACTTTTACAAACTAATAGCTGGTCCTTAATGTGATCTCATAAGCACATTTTAATCCCCATTTATGAACTAAAATTTTAAAAAATTACTTTTTGCAAACTTATTTATATGCATCTTTTATTTGAGTTTATTTTCAACATTCTATACTTTTTAAGTTTAATACCATTGAGACAACAGAATTGATATTCTTACTGGAGAATCATAAATACTTCAAACTGTGGATAACTTAACTGGTGATTCTGAAATAACTGATTTTTTTGAACAATTTATGTGGAATTTCTCCAGTCTTATCTAACTTTATCTTTACAATTCATATATCAAAATATAATCAAATCTTCAAGTACAAACATCATAAGATATTTTTACAATGAATAATTGACTTAGAATGGCCTTAAAAATTAACTCAAGGTAAAATGCACCAGTCAATCTATTCTTAAAATGTTACAGAAAAAATTATACTTATTTTTGTTAAGGTAACCATTATAGCTGAAAAAGGCCATGAATATTTACTTGATGACTTGAGTAATAAGGGGTTGTTCCCATTCATGGATTTTGATAAAGAAATTCACTAAAATTTCCTTTCAGGACTTTTCAAATGAAATTTGAAGGCAAGAAATATCAATGATTAGATGATTGAGACCAATATCAGAAAGAACCTTCAGATATCAAACAAGAAAATAATATAGTGCTGAAAATCTGTCAAACTAGCAGATTAATAGCTAATATTATTAAGGTATATTTTTGGAGGGGGAAAAATAGCACTGAAATATCTTTTCATATTAAAAATAAGAAAATGCATTTTTAAAGTGCAGCTTTGAAACAGAAAAAAATAAGTGATTATTTTATCTGACTTTTCAATAAAATGAAAGTAAAAGTTGTATTGAAGTATGAATTTTTTTTAGTATGTGTTACTTATGTAATGCCCTGCAAATAACTTTTCTTAATATTATGTTATTTAAAATAAGAGAACTGTTTGGTTATAATGTAAATAACCAATTTTGGTGAAAATGTGCTTTGGGTCCCCTGCTTCACGCGTTTTCAAAAACATCGATGCCATGGCGAAAATTATAATGCTATTACAAAGTGAAACTTAATTAGTGACCAATGAAACGGCTAAAACAAAAGAGTAATTAATGAACATGCGCAAAAAAGCGCTTCAAATTCGCGAGTTGGCAAGGAAGGGGACCTAAGCCGCAATTTAACCCAAATTTAATTTAATCTTAAGATTTAACAGTCTTTTTTCTATTTTACGAACCTACGATTTTAATTTTTTGAATGATCCACGAGTTTCCCGATTTTTCTCTTGTACTAATCCCAGAGTTTTTAAAAAGGTGTCTACTGTATTAGACACATAGTAATCGGTTCTTTTTATTTATAAGCTCAGAAAACAAAAATAAAAGGTAGCCTAATAATTCAGATTAGAAAAGATAAAATTTTGTAAATACTTACTGCCATATCAATTGAATTTTGATAAAAAATACACGACAAAATTGAAAGAAAATTGATGATTAAAGTGGAACCAAAAATTTTCAATAAATAATTTAACTTAGATTCCTGAGTTGCTTTTTTTGATCTTACTAACTTAGTTTTACATATTTAAAATTTATTCACGTCACCGATCCAACTAACTTTTGGGTTAAATTTTTTCGGAATTAGTTATGTAAAGAATTGCCGTGCTTTAAACTGACTTGCCAACGCCATATAATTTATTACTGACTTATCTAGTTTACAAATTTTGCTGAAATTATAGTAACAATATTCAGTATTAAGTATTAGGCCATAAAAATATAAATAATAATTCGTTTTTCTGAATGATTATGCAGATTACTGTCTTATAAAGTAATAGATATTATTGATCTGAAAAATGATTATTTATTAGAAATAAATATTATATGGCAACACTCTTATTAGAAATGAGCGTGTTGTATTGTTGATGTTGATTGTTATGTTGTGATAGTTTCGGCTTAGAAGCCGCGAAAGGGAAGTGATTTTTGCTTGATGAAATAAATATATTTTTGTAATATTTCTTTTAAAATATATCAAAATGGAAGACATTGTTGCATATTCTGAGAATCTTAGATTCGATATAGAAATTGCTCTTGAGCAACAATTAGGTGCTCTACCTTTGCCTTTTCCTGGAATGGACAAATCTGGTTCCTCTATTTGTGATTTTTATCTGAAAGGCCTATGTGGCAAAGGAACTGCTTGTCCATTTCGTCATGTTAAAGGTGACCGAACTGTGGTCTGTAAACATTGGTTAAGAGGCCTCTGTAAAAAAGGGGATCAATGTGATTTCTTACATGAATTTGACATGAGTAAAATGCCTGAGTGTTTTTTCTATTCCAGATTTAATGCATGCAGTAATAAAGAATGCCCATTTTTACACATTGATCCTGAAGCTAAGATTAAAGATTGCCCTTGGTACGACCGGGGATTTTGCAGGCATGGACCAAACTGCCGTCATAGGCATACCAGAAGAGTTATTTGTCCCAATTATGTTTGTGGCTTTTGTATAGAAGGACCAAATTGCAAATTCATACATCCGAAATTCGACCTGCCTCTTCAAGATCCGGGAACTCAACCAAAAAAGAGTACAATTACATGTCATTATTGTTCTGAACCTGGTCATAAAGCTATATCTTGCCCAAACTTACCTCCTGAATTACGAGGCGAGGATCCTCAGCTTATTAAAGGAGCTGCACAAAATAATGCATCACAATTAGTCAGTGTACAGTTACAAGATAGTTTAAAAACAGGTTACAGACCAATTGATCAAGTCACATGTTTTAAATGTGGAGAAAAAGGACATTATGCTAATAAATGTCCTAAAGGTCATTTAGCATTCCTTAGTGTAGCCTTACAGTCTAATCCACGGCCTCAATTACAACAGTCTTAACTTATAAGAAAAAGTACAAATTAGTAATAAAATCTTTTTTTATGCTGTCACCATTGGCTTTTATCATATAAAAGAGAAAATTTTTCATCGAGAAATGAAATGCAGAGTAGGCATTTCAAAATATTTTATTTATTTCATAAAATAGCTAACTTTTCAATATTTCTTTGACATAAAAATATAACATAAAAGCATAGTATAGTTAAAGTTATTTAACTGTTTTAATTTAATGCTGTCATATTTTTAAGAATCATAATAAATGTAATTGTAATCTTAAAAATATATTTATTTGTATTTCCTGTGAAAATTTTAACACTTGGTGGGATACTTTTTGTTTATAAAAAGTTTCTGTTCAAAATTTAGCGTATACTTTATTTTACCTTAAATTGAATAATTTATTTGATATAATTTAGAGTTCATAAACTATAATGGCTTGCATATAGGACTTCACTGACAACATTTTAGCATTGTGCTAGTAAGTGCCACGCAAGTCTTTGTAAACATAGAATAGTATTAAAATAAACAGGATCCCAATAAAATTAAAAAATGCAATCAGATCTTTTACCTAAATTTTTTGATGAATTTATTAGCTTTTCAATCACAAGTGATTAGATTATTCATTGACATCAAAATTAGAAAAGTAAAAATTTGTTAAAAATATTGAAATAAAGGATATAAAAAGTTTTTGCAGGGTTCAAGTGCAAGCTGTGTCCCATACATATTATATGCATACTTTTTAAATACATTGTTCATAGTGAATTTTATTGAATAAATTTCAAAAGGTTATTTTTCTAAATCATTTATTGGTCACATTATTACAACTTTTGTAGAATTATAACAGATTGATTTTTTTCAGATTCTTTCCTTTTTGCAACATAAGATTATTTATTCTGTTTAGTCTCTCCTTGGATCTTGCTTTGCTTCTTTTTCTAATAATGATTTTATAGTCTACATAAAACCATTCTAATATTTTCATTTTTTCTAGGAACTTTTACAGCAATCTTAAATTTGATTTTTTCTATAGCCAAACCAAAAATAGTACTATGCTAAATGATAAGTTTTATATATTTAAACTTTTTAAATAAATTATTAAAAAGTTAAGCTTCACTTCAACTTTTTAAGTGTTCATAACTTTCAGTTTTAAGAAAGTTTCACTTATGATAAAACAAGAACAAAACTTATTCGAAGTTTATTTATTCATACACTGTTGCATCATATATTCAAAACTGCATATTATTTAAAATATCAATCAAGTTTGTTGAAAATAGAAACAAGAAAAATAATTGATCAAGTGATAATGTATATATGTGCATGTATGTATATGTATAACATAGCTATTGTAAAATATTTTATGTGATTGTTTTGATAATGAAAGCTATGAATCTATGAAACATTTTATGTGTTTAATGATTTTTCTCACAATAATGAGGAAGAATTAAATATATTTGATATACTTGATTATCTGATGTAAAAATTTTCTTCAAAAAATCTTATATAATATATAGCATTATTTGTTATTACTTAAAAATGTATTCATCAAACTACAAATTTGTTTCAACAAAAACAAATCTTGTTTCATTCAAAATATGCATAAAAAATTCAAATGTCAAATAATTTGTTCATATTATTTTTTAAAATATTATAAATATATACGATTTGTGCTACTAATTAGACAATTATTCCAAGAATTTTTTCTTGGAACTTCTGTTTCATAGTTTGATATTTTAGTCCATAATCCACATTTGTAAATTTCCATTATTTTGGGTACTAGACCGTACTTTTATTTTACACTTGTATGGTATTGCATTCATACCAAATGCTAAAAATAATAAATATAGATAAAGTCCTCTTATTTCCCTTATGGTTTTATAACCATTTTGAAAACTTTCAAATGTGCTGCAAGATCAATAAAAGAAACTAATTTTAGTAAAGTCAGGGTAAAATTGAATCTTGAAATATGAAGTTCTTAAGCATGCTTTGCAGTATTGTGAATTTTTATGTGATAAAAGTTATATACATTTTGTGATCATACAATCAATTAGGAACGAGCTCGTTTTAATATATATCTATATAAATATTATATATGCATTTGTAAAGTAAAAATACTTTATGGAAAATAATTAAAAAATTTGTAGCAAAAAAGAAAAAAAACTTTTTATTTATTAATGAATCTGTAAAATTTGTTATTTGACAAAGTAATATATTATTTAAAATTGTCAATTCATATTGCATAAGTGATACTTAATTTTTTTATTGTTAATAACAGTTCAAATGTTCCCATTTAATTTATTGTTTCTGATAAATGTTAAATTTTTTATAATTGCAAAAATATCAAATACTAAGCTTATATTTTTTTCGGCTTTAGTAAATCTTATATTGCTTGTATTGGAATTATAAAACTACTTAACTAAACTTTGTAAAATGTGTCAATGTTTAAGAAGTGCTAATTGATATTTCAATAACTAGAAAATCTTAATTTCTCTGTAATTACTAAAAAATTAAAATATGACTTAATAGTGAAAATATTTTTCAACTACAATTTATCTCTTGTTCATCAACAAATTATTAAAGGAAAGACATGCATTGTAAACTTTTTATTAATCCAGTTAAATCAGATATTTGACCTTTTAATTGACAACTCAGACATGTATATAAAGTATTTGATTAAAAATACTTTCCATGTTATAAATGTGTGATATGGACATGGTAATACTTCTTCTCTTTAATAAAATGAAGTTAATTTGATTGTAATATGAATATGTTTATTTAAAAATTGAGCAAAAACATGGTTTGAAGTTTTAAAAATTGAACTTCTATTTTTTAAACTTAAATTGATTTGTTTTATATATAAATTTAAGTTTAAAAAGCAATGGTTAATTATAAGAAGTTTCCAAAACTAATTATAAAAATCACTCACTCTCTTTCTGAAAGGAAGCTTAAAAATTTTTTTTTCTTTTATATTTCTAAATTAACGATAAAGAAATAAAATTGGTATTGTTAAATTTTCAAAGTCAATTTAAATACCTATTTACTTACAAGAAAGCATAATCTTGCAGTTACAAGTTATAGTGCAGACAGTATTAACTTAAAGTTTTCGGAAATCACTATGGATTCAAAATTGTGACTTTTGTAGATTAAGAAACTTTTAAAAGAAAGGTTTTATTTAGAAATAAATTAGATAATTTTGGTATTTTATTTGAAAATGTATGCCAAAAGAATAATGACAACAAAGAAAGTTAAAATTTAAGTTCCACTTTCATCTGTAAATATATAAATTTAGAGACAGGGAAATGATAAAATTCTATAAAATATAAATGGAAATATCTATTAATATATTGGCTAGTATAAATAGTTTTTGAATCATACTATAATTGAATTGCATGTTAGGTCATTATACACTAAATTTTCACATTTAAATCTTTTGAATATGTCCTAAAATAATATATAAACATTAATGAATTCAGTGATGCATGTTTAAAAATTGTTTTTATGATTTCAAACTTGTTAATGTTTAATATTTGAACATTGTGATCAAAACTTAACTCACCTTAATTTTTCAAAATCATTGTAATACATTAATTAATATAATTTAAATAGAAATGTTTAATTTATTAGAATACAAGTAAAAATGTTTATTTTTTTTAATTATTTATTTGATAAATAAATTCTGTTAATTGAGTGTCATTTTCCATAAAAAAATATTTGAGTAAATTCAGATTTTACTAGTACTTTATTTTTGAGTAATATAATAATATGCCTTTATTTTTGCAATTTTCGGTATTCAGTATGAGAAAAATTTATCGCAACAGTAAAAATATTCTGTACATTATATCTGATATCTTAATTTTATAAATATATTGAAAAATGTACAAGTAAAATTATTCTTTTCATAAATTACTTATGCATCTTTAAAACCTAAATTTTTCATTCCATGTGTTAAATAATTTATGTTTGAAAATAAAAATTACATATAATAAAATAATGATAGAAAATATTAACTTTTTTTTGGTGAAAGGACTTTTAATAAAATATATAAATGATAATATTACATTCACACAAAGATAACTTTTTTAAAATTGATAATTTCTAAATTTGCATTTGGAATAAAAGGCATTAGCATTAATTCTTGTATATAACAAAGAAAACTACATTTATTAACAATTTATCAAAATAAATTTTTAATCTATCCAATATTCAAGATTAAAATTTTATCTTTGAACATACATAATAAATGTGAGCATACTGCAATTAGAAAGTTATTATCACTGAATTTAAAAAAAAAAAATTCTTTATGTGTATTTGTAAATAAAAGATAAAACAATGTAAGTTGCATTGTTAGTTTAATAAATTTCTATTTTTAAAAAAAGATTATAAAATCATTAATACAATAAAATTCATTATAGAATAATATCTAAATGCATAGAATTTTTAAAGTAATGAATGTTTTTCAAACGAAAGACTAAATTTCTACCATTATTATGTCATTCACAACTTATCTAAATAAATCATTGTGTTCAGCTTTTAAGATTGAACTTTTATTTAAAATATATTTTAAAAATATGAGAGCACTGCAATTAATAAGTCACTCTCTTACTGAAAGAAAGTTTAAAAAAAATTCCTTATGTATATATATATATATTTCTAAATAAGCAATAAAGAAATAAAATTGAGATTGTTAATTTTCCTATGTTATTTATAAATATAGAATGACTCATAGAAAAATATCCAAAGGAATAATTTCAATGTGGAGGAAAAAAAAAAAAAAATTCTTATCATAACCATGTTTAAATTAAATTTCATAATAATCAAATAACATTTTTTCAATTTTTTTTTAATTTGTGGAAATTTCTATGTTTTTGAAACAAATAACACTTTGATATTCACCTATATTTTGTTATTAATTAAAATAGAATCTCTGCCTGTTGTTTGAATGTTTAGAACCTTAGTGTTTGAAAATAATCCATTTTAAATCATAAATAAGTGCTTGTTGAATTACCTTTAAAAAGTACAAAAAGGCTGACTGATGAATCCGCATTAAAAGTAATTAAAAAATTGCAACTTCAGTAAGAGTATGTCTTTCTGTTATTTAATGCACTAAGTATCTATTTCTATTTAATAATATTTTATATTTAAGCTTTGTGTTGTTGTGTCATTTTTAATAGGTGAAAAATGCACAAATAAAACCTATTTCATCTATCAGTTACATGACAAACTGATACTATTCCATACTTGTCTTGTGAAAAATACAATAATATATATATAAAATACTCTTGCTTCTAAATCAATTAGAACATAACTATTATAGTATATAGAAATTTAAATTATTATTTGTAATAGTTTTTTTTTAACTAATTTCTTTTACATACAAATGAAATCGTTATAAAATGTCAAGTTTATCCCACAAGATAATGTAAGATAGTTGAAAATGCTCTGAAACTATTCACAATGAAGATACAATTATAACAATGAAGATATACTCTAATCTAAATTTTAAACACCATAGTTTAAGCTGCTTTATAACGTGTATGGACCAAGTAAAATGTTATTTTAGTTTTTAGATGGAAGTATAAAATGTAATTATATCACCAATGGAGAGAAATTATCATCTAATCGAATATTTCCCACGCCCCACATGGGGCGAATTTGATTGTTAAAGGGGCAATTCGAAAATGGACTCGACACGATATATGTCGAAAAATATGTTTTTTTAACGTGGCGGTGTGGTAAATGTGTTATATACATTTAAATAAATTGTACTTTTTAGTATACGTTTACTCAATGTCACATTAAATTAATTTTAACAGATACATTTATTTTTTTAATTGATGTTATATAAATTTATTTAAGCCCATATTAAAATGAGTGGTGCAAGCAAGAAAAAAGTTCGTCAATATTTGGAGGAGTATTTTATATTTGGTCTCATACCTGCTGTCCATGATATATTTTTACCTGTTTAAACTATATCCTTATTGTCTTTTATGCTTGCAATACTTGACCAACGAATCAATGAAACGAGGTTGTCTCGAGGAGCATTTAAGGGCGAAACATAATTCTTATATTAATTCAGATTTGAATTACTTTCAAACTTAAAAGAAAAATTTTGATATAAGGAAAACAGTAATGTCCCTATTTACTGCTCACACTTCAACTCATAATCATATTCTCTAGGCTAGTTATCAAATTTCTTTATTCATCGCTAAGTCTGGGGAAAAAATCATTAATGTAGGAGAGAATTTATTAATAAAACCGTCAATATCAGCATTTCTTAAAACGGTTCTAGAAAAAGATGACAAAATGTAAAAGTTATGTCCCTTAGTAACGATACTATTAGCTGAAGAATAGAGGAAATGGATAAAGATATTGAAAAACATCTTGTTGAAAAGCTGAAAACTAGAAAATTCTCAGTGCAACTTTGATAGACAGTGAGGCAGTATTGATAACTTAAGTAAGATATATTGATAAAGGGCATTTCGCTGAAGAAATGTTCTGTAAAAGATTAGAAAGCACCACTGCCTCCAAAGATGTATATAATGAACTAAAAAACACTATTTAGATGTCAATAATTTACCAATGAAAAATATAACAGCTTGTGCTGCAGATGATGCTTCTAATATGATGGGCTAGAAAAATGGTTTCTTAAAATTGATGTAAGATGAGAATCCAGAAATGATTCTTATACATTATGTTATTCATAGATAAAACTTGGTAGCTAAAAACATTTCGCCTGTTCAAAATGAAGGTCTATGTTCAGTAATAAAGTGTATCAATGCTATTAAATCTAATGCCAGATATGAAGGACCTCTTCAAGCTATTTTAAGAAAATATTATAGCAGACCATACTTGCGAAAGTCTTGCATAAAATGCAAGACTTTTACTTCACAACTAAAGTTAGATGGATCTCTAAAAGGAACTGTTAGAAAAGATTTATGGAAGTGTTTGATACTCTAAGTGATATTTTAAGCGACAAATCTTAAATGAAGTATCTGTTAAACAATCGATGGTAAAGCATTTGTGAGTTATTTAGCCAATATCTTTGAAAAACTATATATATTAAATAAGCAACTTCAAGGAACAAATAAAACTCTTGTTGATGCAACAGCGAAGATATTTGGTTTCATTACTCATATTTAATATGTCAGAAATATGTTAACAACAAAAACTTTGAACAGTTTCATTGGCTCAAAAAAATGTGAAATGGTACTATTTTACTTGTTATTGTCGATCATCTGAAAATTCTATTGGTTGATTTAAAATAAGGATTTTCTGATTTAAAACAAATTGATTTTCCAACATCGATGATGCAGCCAACGTCAATGGATTTGTTTGATATATCAAATATTCAGTATATCAAGAACTCCTCGCAGAATAATGAGTCAGTTAAAACACATTTATTAAAAGGAGCGATGCCATGGCTTTGTGAAGAAACAGAAATCATATATCCAAATTCACTCAAATGTGCAAGAAAACTGTTGTTATTGTTTCCGTCTTCATATTTAGCTGAATGTGGATTAAATGCTGTAAATAATTTTCTGGTTAAAAAAAAAAATTGTCTGGGTATAACACAATAGGGAGACTTGAGACTGAAGCTAACCAAATAGGAACCTAACATAAGATCTCTATGCATCAAGCACAAGGATTAAAAATTTAAATTATCATAGAAAAATCTTTATTAAAATTATTTAAAACTTAATTTTAGTTTTTCATAACGTTTTGAAAATTTACCTGTGTTTGGTTAAAAATTTCCTAGTGATTCTTTCTAAAACTTACCATTTAATGAAAAATTCAGTTTTTTAATATTAAAAATTATGCATATGCTACATGGGGGGGGGCGCATAGGAATTTTAGAAAGGCTTAGGTAGGGCATGACACAAATAAGGTTGGGAAACACTGATCTAATCTCTTATATGCCTTATTTGTCAGCGTATTAGACGCACTTTTTTCTTTGAAACACTTAAAAGTCGCTCACAATTTTTGTGAACGACTTTTAAGTGTGAAATTTCTACTGATCAATTTTCTTAAATTTGTCTGCAAAAATGCTCAAAATATATGAAAAAGTAAAAATTGTATGACTCACAATAACTGTCATAGCTATAGTACAGAATGTAGCTTACGTGTGGTAGCGTATGATTGTGAACAAGGGAACAAGACTACAAAGAAGCATTTCAAGCCACCCTTAACTGAGAAAATTATAAGAACTTGGCGGAATCAGAAAGAGGATCTAAAAAAACATCTCTCAGTAAACCTACGGGATCTATATAAAATTGGTTAAATTATGTGACATTAGTAATGCATTGGGTGGTACAGAGGGGGAAAAAATTGGATGAGGGCTCTTGCTAATTTTGAAGAGGTTTCAAATAATTCTTCCGCTTAACTCTGCAGATGAGTTTTTGGATTTTGATGAAGATAAAAAAAGTTTTATTTATGTTATTGAAGATTAAAAGTGTAAGAAGAACTGATAAATTGAGTATTTGTTCTATTACTTTAATTTATTTTTATTTAATTTACTGTAAATTCATTATAATTATAAGTAATGTAGTTATATCTATAAAAATGTGTTTAGAAAAAGGTCTTATAGGTTGGCAAATACGGTTACTAGAATGTTTCAATTTAAAAGTAGAATTCCTTTTTAATTAAAAAAAATTAATCGTGAGCAAATTTTATCATAGAGAGATTGGATTTAAATTCGATTCTTATGAAATTTATTTTCCTGCTTTTTTTTTAATGGATTGATATAAAATTCCATCATTCAATCAGATTAATTTAGGAAAGCAGTAAACAGAAGAATCTACAAATCAATAATTGATATATATTTTAATAAGTATATAAGTTAAAAATGAGTATAAAGCTATTTAAAATAAAATTAATTATCTCCATGCATTTTTCTAAACACAAAGTATTGAATAAGTTTTCTTTTCATTCATATGTAACAAAATATCTAAAATAATTTAATGAATCTTGTGTTAAATATTTATTATTTCTATCATTTCATATATCTTATACATCCTTTTTCTTTTTTGTACTTCTTATTCAGCTATGCATTATATATTAGAACAAAATGCAAGGTTTTTAAATATTGAACAGCTTTATGTTCCTTAAAACTAACTAAAAAATTTGTTTATGAGATTATATATGTTATAATAATATTAGACAATCCCTGTAACTAAAATTTTTTAATATTTAAAACTATAAAAAATTATCCACTATGTACTATTTTAATACTCATAATTAAAGAAACTTAAATAATGAAAATTACACGGAAATAAAAATTCATTAATTCTAATATTTCATTCTAAAAATTCTCCCCGGTTTTGTAATTTATTTATTTTGATCTTAATGATTAAGGAAGCATGTTTCATACTTTTCTTCTTTTAAACGTTTCAATCCAAGAGATGGTTTTGATTTTAACACAATGGGATTTAAAAGCCAATTTTGCACATTCTATATTCCACGTCTCGCATGCAGATATTTCTCTAGATTTTTATTTCCTTACTCTAAAGTAAAAGTTCTTAATGTAAAATAGAGATTTTCAAATTCTTTAGACCATTTGCATTATGTACATCAGGGGCATTTGTTACAGATTATGAATTATTATAAATTATGTTATAAGACCACGACCGATAGGTGGACCTCATGCACATTTTGGGGTGATAATTGATGTTAATTTTTAAGACGCATACCTGAAAACATATTTGTTAATCCTCATCAAAGATGATCGTGAGACAAATAAAAAATGAATAGTAACTCGTAACGCAGAAAAGTCTGTCCATTCTTGATATTGATTAATATGTTTAGATAAAAAGTACTGTACTCAATAGAAGCACACATCTCCACAGCTTTTAAAAAGGAAATTCTTTCTTTATTTCAAGAGCAGTTAAATTTAATGTGCTTGAATGTAACAAAAAGTGAGTAAATAGATAACTTACTAAAACAAACAATAATAAGTAATACTTAAAATCAAAATATTTCTTAATAAAATTTTATGAAAAAGTTTTTCTAAAAATTATGTTATAAAAAATATTTAGTCAAAAATTTAAAGTCTATAATGCGGAAAGACAGTCGAATCATTCATTTAAACTTATTATATTACTGATATGTAAGATTATAACTTGCATAGTTAATTTAGAAATCGTAATTATTAAGTTTAGAAAATAAAAAAAAATTCCCTGTTTTTGTAGCAAAAGATTATAATAATACTTTTCATAAATGTGGATGATGTCTTGACTGAAAAATCTACAAATATAAAAAAGTTAATGGGTCGAATATAGATGGCAGCACTATTATTCAAGTCCGATTACATTTTTTAAAGACATCGCTCCGGAGCTATCATTGTACATATAATAAAAGGAAAAGTGCAAGAGAATTTTAAGAATTGTAAATATTTTTTAAGCAATTGAACGCATATTATTAATAACAGTAAAAAAATTATTTTATAATGATATAGGGAATTGTTTATATATATTTTAAAGCAATAGTACTTTTGATTTCAGATGATTATTAATACAAATATTAAAGAATTGCAAATTTAAGCTTCAAGCATGAATGATGCTCTTGCCATTTAGAAATTTATAATTTCTTCATTATTGTATGACTTTCAATCAGTTTCTAAATAAATGATTCTGCAAATGAGATTAATGTGTTACAGAAATCTAAAATAATCGTAAAAGGAAAGAAAGCTATGAATCATTTCTTGCTAAATTAACATAGAAAAATGTTTTGTAAAAATATGATAAGTCTTAACCACAAATAACCTATTCGCCGCTGAATAGTTAGTTCTCTGTCATTCAGTTCATGGATTTAATCCCTACGTTAGACATCGTTGCATATTGTGATTTGAAATATACTTTAAACAGTAGGGCCTTATTGAATTAATATTTGTGTAAAAAAAATAAAATTGCCGTTGGGTAATAAGGTATTCAACCTACCAAGTAAGTCTAAAGTACCAGACTTATATGTTATAAATGAATATACAATTCAATAATACAAACAAATTTTAAGACACAATTTAAGGTATGTGACAATTTATGTGCATACAGAATTTTAATAAATTTTTTCTGTTATACTGAAAACATATGCATGCTTTTTAAACGTAAAATTAAGAAATATTAAAAGTAAATATTTAATTATGTTTTTAAGAAGTTTGGGAAAAGCAATTTCGAAATTAAGAAAATACATTCATTATTAAACTTTTGATAGTGAAATATTATTAATAAAGTTCAATAATAAATGTGTGATGTGTGAATAGTGAAGTATTTAAAATTGTAAAAAATAATAAATATTGAGAAATTACATTTAATGTAGTGTTCTGAGCATAGAAATTTTTTATGGCTTGTTTAACCAAAATTTTAGAATACAATAAATAGTATGTAACAATTAAACTATATGTAAGAAAAATGGAATGAGAAAGAAACAGCAATATATTTAATAATAAAAGACAAGTATAAAGGAAAAAATTTATTAAAGTTCGTAGCTTTAATGAGAAAAATCAATTTTTTGTTATTGTTGTCCACAGATTTAATAGATTATGGTTTTAAAATTCAAATGCAATCAAGTTTTCGTAAGCGAGCTTTTTTCTGTTAATACACTACTGGCCATTAAAATTGCTACACCAAGAAGGCGACATGCTACAGACGTGAAATTTATACGAAAGGAAGAAGGTGCTGTGATATGCAAATAATTAGCTTTTCAGCGCATTCAGACAAAGCAGGCGCCAGTAGTGACACCTACATTGTGTTTAAATGAGGAAATTGTTCAGCAGGTTCCTCATACACAAATTGCATTTGAACGTTGTTGCCTGGTGAAAAGTTGTTGTGATGCCTCGTGTAAGAAGGAGAAATGCATACCAGCACGTTTCTGACTTTGATAAAGGTCGAATTGTAGCGTACCGGGATTGCGGTTTATCTTATCGCAGTATTGCTGCTCGCGTCGGTCGAGATCCAATGACTGTTAGCAGAATATAGAATCGATGGGTTCAGGACGATAATACGAAACGCCATGCGGGATCTCAACGGCCACCTATCACTAGCAGCCGAGAAGACAGGCATATTCTCCGCATGGCCGTAATGGATCGTGCAACCACGTCATGATCCGTGAGTCAAGAAACGGGGTCGTTTGGAAGACAACAAGTGTCTGCACGAACAGTTCGACGACGTTTGCAGCAGCATGGACTCTCAGCTCGGAGACCATGGCTGCGGCTTCCCTTGACGCTGCGTCATAGACAAGAGCACCTTCAATGGTGTGATCAACAACGAACCTAAGTGCACGAATGGCGAGAAGTCATCTTTTCATATGAATCCAGGTTCTGTGTACAGCATCATGATGGTCGCATCCGTGTTTGGCGGCATCGTGGTGAACGCACACTGGCAGCGTGCATTCGTCATCGTCATACTGGCCCATCTTCTGGCGTGATGGTATGGGGTGCCATTGGATATACGTCTTGGTCACCACTTGTTCGCATTGATGGTGCTTTGAACAGTGCACGTTACATTTCTGGTATGTTACGACCCGTGACTCTACCCTTTATTCGAGCCCTGCGAAACCCTACGTTTCAGCAAGATAATGCCCGACCGCATGTTGCCGGTATTGTACGGACCTTCCTTGATACGGAACATGTTCGGCTGTTGCCCTGGCCATCACGTTCTCCAGATCTTTTACAATAGAAAACGTCTGGTCAATGGTTGCCGAGCGACTGGCCTGTCACCAAACGCCAGTCACTACGGTTGATGAACTGTGGCATCGTGTTGAAGCTGCATGGGCATCTGTACCTGTACATGCAATCCAATCTCTGTTTGACTCAATGCCCAGGCGTATAACTGCTGTTATTACTGCCAGAGGTGGTACTGATTTCTCAGGATCTATCCAACCAAATTTTTTGAAAATTTAATCACTTGTTATTTCTAGTATAATATATTTGTCCAATAAATATCATTTTGTTATCTGCATTTCTTCCTGGTGTAGCAATTTTAATGGCCAGTAGTGTACATTTCTTTACTGAAAAAATAATTTTCACACTGACATGTATAGCTGAACATTGATTTTTCACTTTGAACTCACCTTTACTTAATCATTCAATTATAAATTATTTCAAAATTAATCAATTCCATTTATACTCAGCTTAATATTCTTGTAAGTCAAAATTCTCCATTGCATAAATAGAGAACTCTTTAGCATCTATCAATAAGCTATCTAACAAACTCTGAAACAATTGAAATCCTTTTAAAACCTTCGAAGTGTTTGTTGAAAGCACTTGTTAAATATGTAAAAATATTTTAAGGGTATAAATTAACCAACTGAAAGTTTAATACGATCCTCTGAAAATTTCTGGGTGAGCTATTACTAGTTGGTTTGATGACAACTGCACCTTGGCAACTATAAAATGCTGGAAAAACTGTTGCCACTTTGGAATATTAAACCCATTTGGAAATATTTGGCTATAAAATTGAACACATAAAGTAGATATTTCAGAAAAAATTAAAGGTTGTATACTTCTGTTATTTTTTGGGAAATAAACGAAATTTATCTGTCTTCTAAAATTGACCAAATTAAAACTAATTTTGAAATTTGTATAATGCAATGCAACGCTTTGCTATCAACTACCTGGTTGATTATTTCAGTACGTTTGTTTTACTTTTTTACAACATTGATATAAGTGTTTTAAAATTCTATGTTTATTTAAAAATTGCAAAAAAAAATTTTTTTAAACATATTTTTTTTTACTTTTGGATATTGAATCATCGACCCATAGAGAGTAACAATATAATAATAATAACAGATAATGCATATTCAAACTGAGGAAAAAAAAATTAAATAATCTTGATTTTGCAAAATCAATCATGGGTGCAAAACCCTTGCACTCGTCTCGGATTGACACTGATAACCGTTACATTGTTACAATGATAGAAGTATATTTTTAAATAAAAGAATGCGGAAGAATTGCCTTTCCTTTTAATGACCATATTTATAATATTTGTTGTAACAAAGCACGCATACACACTAATAAATAGTGAGATTTGAGAAACATAGTTGTTAAATAGTTATTTTTTAAATATTAAACTATATTTTTTACAAAACAAAAAAATCTATTAAGTGAAGTAATTAAACAATGAATTAAAAAGAGATATTAAACAATATAAGATCATGATTGGCGATTTTTCGACTATAAAGCTCAATAGAAATAGGCAACCAAAGACACAATGTAATTAAAATATAAAACAAACAAAAAAAATTGATAATTTTGAATGCTGTCTATTAGGAGTCTGAAACACAAACAAATTGGACAAAATTATTATAGATTAATTTTTAAGCACTATAACATAAAATTCTTTACACTATACACACATATGTATTTCAAATGGAACTGATTTTTAATATGCTCATAAATTTATTTAAGATGACAGTTGGTTTCTGAATCAGTTTATTACTTTTCTAAAAACAGCATCATAACATTTACTATTATTTTTAAACATTTAATCTGTGTGTGATAAGCATGAAAATGCATCTGTCATTATATATAAAGGATGTTTTCTCTACACATTTTGAATCCTTAGAATACAATCGAGAAAACGAATAAACTTTTCTGTTGATTGCATCTTTTATGTAAACGCAAAATATATAGCTTGTGGACATTTACTATGAAAATTATGTTAGCTTGAATCTTATTTATGTTATAAGAGGTCTCATTCACACTTGCGTCTTTTAAAATTAATGACCCAGCCAACAAAGTCATTTAATAAAAGCTATGTCGTTTCTCAAAAAATAATTAAAGTCTTTTCAAGTTTTGTTAAGATCACGGTTTTACAATTTAATTAACTAAATTTTTATGAGTGAGATTTGCGTTTTAAAAACTATAATTTACGTTCCTAAAATTCAGTTAGTTAATTTTAATAGTTCATAAGTTTTTTTGCTAAGAAAAAATAGATCAAATTTTCTTTACTTCTACAAAAATCTAATATCTTGTACTTAGTCTACAGAAACTATTTAGAAAAATTTTAATGGAAATCTATATAAATATCCATATTCTGTTCGTCCTTTGAATTTTTATTTGGATTTCTATTGTTAACGGCTTCCCGGAATGGAATGAACATTTATGAATGGGAATGTTGGTCTTAAGCTACTTAAAATATAGACTATTTTTTGTTTCAATATTTTGGTTATCGGGTTTGTAATTAATTTTAAGAATAATTAATGGTGGCTTGAATTTTCCGTAAATTTGCTTATGAATGGAGAAAGTGAATTTATTAAAACGATTACAATCATTTCCTAACTCTATTTTCCTGAAAAACCACAATGTTCTTTTTTAATTTAAAAATTAATTGATAAATTTTGATTTAAGATTTTTGATGAGATTTTTAATACACTTAAAAAAACTTATCAAAGCTTAACCGGTGGAAATATGGAAAAAATAGGTATGGTATATATAACTTCCATATCTATTTTTTTCTTTATTCCTATTTCATTCCCATCCCTTATAATTATATATTCTCATATTTATTTATTCCTAATTTATTATATTGTATATATATATATATATTTTAAGTGTTCTATAACTCATTTGATTTATTTTAGTTGATCGATCCTTTTGATTGAGAATTCTCTTTGAAATGCAAAATAGCATTGTGAATTAAATAATAAAACCCTTGAAAATAGCAAAATATCATTATTTTTTAAAATAGACATAGTTTCTTAAAGCTAAACTCACGTTTTTCATGGGAAGGTTCATGTTGTTGTATTCGTATGCCAGCTAGGCTGGCAATTTTGGGTGTGCTGCTCCACTTTTCTAACTGAACCGTAATTTGTCACAAGTCCAACTTTTTCAGTGCACACATGCCATAGGTACCCGTTTATAGAACATTCACACAAGGAAAGGACAAAGACAAGAGAGAAAGTATATCCATACCCAAGCCGAGATTCGAACCCAGAACCCTCCTATCTGTTGTCAAGTACGCTGACCACTAGACAGGGCAGATGGCCGAAAGGTACATGTAACTAGGCATTATTAATATTTTAATTTTCGACTGCTTAAAACATAATAGGAAATACTTTATTATTTACAATTTATGCTTTTTTCAAATTTTAAAAAAGGTCTCTTTTACATGGTAAGGAAACGTATCTTTTTGGCGTTAAGAAGATCGTGAATTCAATACTTCATCTAATCGAAGTCTATCGGCTTGAGAAATCTTATATGTGAGTTGTTATGTGCACTGTATTTTACTCAATCGAAGTCTAAACCAGAGCGTTGTTTTTTCGTCGGATGTAAAGTCCTTTCATTGTAATGTAATGGAATGGAAGTTAGGACCCCTCAGAAGCTGACCATGCTTTAAAATGACAAGACAATTGGCAGTATTTAGTCATTTAAATCGTTAGAAACAGATTGATTGTAATTAATTCTTACTGATAGTTCAAAGATAAATATTGTAAATGTATGTTTCAATATTTACAATACGAAAACAAATATCAGCAACATTACATGTTTAAATGATTTAGTTTGTAAATAAATGGACAATAAATTTGTGATATAATTACATGTAGCCAATTTTGTTATTCTATTAACAATGGAATCAGAATCATAGCAGATATTGGTTCTAACATGAGTAAATCAGATCATACTTCTGAGATGAAGGACCAGCGAGTCAAATTTGAACAGTATTTGCAGTTTGCTTACATTCTTTATAGTGTAAGGCAAAATTCTTTTTGCCATGTTCCTTAGAGTTCATTAATTAAATTCAAAAGATACACATAAATTAAATGAACTCGTTTATTATTAAAAATATTTTACAATTCCTTTTTATTAAAATAAAATAATAGTTTCATTGTGAAGTTTTTGTTTTTAATTATTTTAAATGAATACCACGCTATCAGTTTTCTACGACTAAATTTATTTGGACACTTTAAAATTTGATTAATAATAGGAATTTCATTAAATTAATAAATGTAATAAGCTTTCAAATTTGAAAAAGCCTTATATATAGCTCAGATCTGTTCAAGTGGTTGTTTGTGTCACATTCTTTTTCTATACAAATGTATACCCTATGATATAAAACACCTTGAAAAATAACTTTTTAAAATTGATAAGACATTTTATTAGTATACATAAAACATTATTTTGATTATCGGTATTTAGATTTTAAATAAAGATTTTATTTAATTGTAAATACTGACAATCAGAGATGTTCTCCTGTTAAAATATTGTATGCCGGCATTAATAATGTCGGTGGGCTGCACACAGAAGCACATAAAACACCTTTAAATTACCTAAAATATTTAGTCAAGTTATTTTATAGAATATTTTAAAAACAGTATTTCTCATTTGCGAAAAATTTATAACTTTATTTCTAAAATAATTATTTCTTCAGTTAAATCTAAACACGAATGCTAGAAAAATACCTTTTTCCATTGATAAATAATCAATCAATTATTTTGTGATATTACTTTTGAATTATCTAAGGAAATAATTTAAAAATGTAACATTTTTGAAAGATAAATATTGGGAATATATATATATCTATATAGTGAATACAAACGAAAGATATATGAAGCTTTAATTTCAAAATCACAGTAGTCGGTCTGTTTTAATGTAATAACAAATTCTGTCCTCTATGTAATTAAGACTAAAAGGCGACCGCTCAGACAGATATCAATTACGTTGCTCAAAAATTGTTTACCATTATGAAAAATGTGTCTTAAAGTGCTTTTTTAATAGATCGTGTCAAAAAATCTTTCTATTTTTCTCGACTACATTACAAAAAGTCAAATAACATAATACAAATTTGAAAGTATATAATTACGAAAATGTATTATTAGAGAGAGAGAAAATAAGATATATAATTATGAAATTGAAAATATAAAGCACAGCTCTCATTCAGATATATTTTTAGTTTATTTAAAATTCAATTTTCAGAATCGGAATGCTGATATTATTCTGAATCAATCAGTAAAAAAGTAATGAATCCTACCTTCAATCTAATGAAGGTTGAATGACAAAAGCTTACAAACCAATTTCGAAAGAAAAATTTTTCCTAATATGAAAATTTATTTTCAGTTACAAATCTTTTTATTGTATCAAAAATTCTATCTTTTTTGATCATATTTCAGAATACAAATCTGGTTTTGATTTAATATAATATAAATCTCCATAAATTTAGAATTTGTTTATCAATATATGAATTATAAAGGTCAATCATATGTTTCGGAACTAATTATAATAAAATAGTATGTAATTTAAAATATCTATTAAATTGATGATGGTTTAAAATAATTAAATTTTCTAAAAAGGTACGAGGAACTGAATTTGTTCATCCGAAATTTCTAATAACATAAACCAGAAATCAAAATATAAAGTCATGTAGTATATAGCTGAATAAGTGAGTTGAAATAATTACAAGCAATGAAGAATCCAAGATACTAATTTCAAAAATCAAATGGTTATAGAAATAAATGTTTTCCTACATTTTAAGCATGAATTTTAATTCTATTTTCTTATTTACAATAAATTTCTTAATCATGTTAAAGCTGCAAAATTTACTGTTTTCTAATTAGCAGAGAAAATAGTGCAAGTAAGGAATGAATAATCAATCATTATTTGATGTCTCAATGATTCAGTTGTACCATTATTACACCGTATGTCACTAGTGCGGCGCCTATTTGAAGAAACAATCCTCTTGTCAAGTCAACAACTCCAGCTGCAGTCATAGTCATGTCTTGGCGCTCCACTATAGATTTCAGCATCGACAACACATTCAGTTTTTCTGATGAGCATGAGTGATGCCTGCAAAGTAACCACCAATCCAAACAGTGCTCTCTCATGTTTTGGTGAACTTCTCTGATTCGCGATCCAGAGAGAATTAGCAAGACCAAGATAAATATGGCATTCACGGCAAAAAACGTGGATTCTATTATCTCAATTAAAATTTGCTTTGTATCACCGGACAGTGTCACAGAGAGAACGAAAAACAGTGTCAAGAACTTCTGACTGAGAAGCAACAAGACGGGTAATGAAGTCAGGTTTCGTAAACTAAAGAAGTTATTCCTGATTTTCGCGTACGTTTCGAAAATATCATATATTTTCTGACATTCCAAGTCATTTGAGATGCAATTCTGCCATTCCTCGTCATAGCTCTTTATCATTCTATGCAAGCACTGGTAGAGGTAAAATATGAAAGCAGCAGCTACATTAGGAAAGAAAAAATGCACAAAATTCTCGATTGTGAGGAAAACTAACAACACGATGATCTTGCAATAATAATGCATTGAAGTCAGCTTGTATCCATACATATAGCAGTGAAGATAAAACGAAATGCTTTGCTCGTTCATTAGAAATAAACTGCATAGCGAAGCGAGTACTGGAAGGATGCATGTGTAGAAAGTTACGGCAATCATTTGTCTTTTTAAATTTTGCTTAGGTACTCCTTCAGATAGATCATTATTTGTGTTAACCAGATTTGATATGACACATGCAAACTTTTCTTTTTTGTTGTAAATATCAATCCATAGAATTAAGGACATAAAAAGCACTGCGAAATTGAAAGCAACTACAGATCCAGTGACATAACTGGTGATGCCACAGAATAGTACTTCAGAAGTAATGAACATAAAACAGCATATCGACAACGCCGCAGCTGCTCTTGTTGCCACAGAAGGAAAATTCAAGGCCATTGGAATAGTTATGAACTCTATCGAAATTCCAACAATCTTGAAAAGTAAAAGAAGATGTTTTAGTTCAGAATGAAATAACAGTTCTTTCTGATTCTTTTTATTCTTCCAGACACTTTTTGGCTCTCTATTCGCTGCTAAATTTTGGATGTTGGTACATCGAATCTCATTATTACTAGATATTAATTTGATCATTTGAAGCAAATTTTTGAACAATATTAACTTTACTCCACATAAATCATTGTATTTTATCTCTGTGATACACTTAAGCTAACAATTTCTAGCATTTTTCCAGGAAAAAATGCAAGATATATTCAAAAGTAAATAAACTTTATAATAAGTTTACTTAATTGAGCGTTTTACTGTTAAAGTTTAGAAAAAGATTTTTACTATCCAAACAACTTCAGAAGCTACTTTCTTTTATAGAATTACTTCTTGAAACTACGCTTCATCATTCCATTTGTCACGAATATCAAATCGAAGTTCACAACGGTTGTCACCTCTATTTACAAGAAAAAGGTGTTTCCAATAAAAATAACAGCCTTGCCTTGAACGTACATCAAGAATTCTTCTATAATTGATTGATGAAGAAATTAATTATGCATTGTATTCCTAATCAATATTACAAATGGCGTATAACATGACATTAAAAACATTTCACTCAAACTTTCTCGGCAACTAGAAAGAGCAATAAAGGGTAAATAATAATTTACAACTTCAAAAAAATATATTCGACTCTAGGAAAAGTGGTAATTACGAGAAATATAAATTCTTAAACTATGTTAACTAGTACAAATGTCATTTTATCACTGCTGTATAAGTCAGCATTACATTTGTAAGTTTATATTGAATTTGTTAGTTTAGACGTGATAAATGAAATATTTGATTTTATAAATATATGGCTATATTTGTAAGGATAAAAATTAAATTTGGCATGCATTTTTTTTATTCTTCGTAGAATGCATTTTTTAAATTAAATAGTTGATTTAATTATCTTGTAAACATCAGCATTTTACGTACATACATAATAAATGTAATTTTTTCTCCACATTTTCACTGAGAGCTGAAGGGTTAGTATTCTGACATTCAGTTCAACAATTTGTGAGTTCAATTTTGCTACTGAAGATGCTTGTAGTGATTTGAAATTCATTCTCAATCTTGGTTGAACTAGACCTAATGTTTAGCCAGTAATCATAGAACAGTAAAGAAATTGTTTATTTTATAATAAACATATATTGTGCAAAACGTATGTTTCTCGTAATAATTTTTTCTTTAATAAATAAAATAATGCATGTACGATTTCAATATTTCATGTATTAAAAAGTTTGATTGTTGTTATAGCGCATAATATTATTACAAAAAATTACATATAAGATAATGTGCTATATATGATTTCGTGTTAAATAAAGCTTCAGTTCAATAACTTTTAACTATATCTCTGTACTAAAGCCCTGTTATCGACTAAGGAATTAATTCCTTATTTTATATTTTGGATCTCTTATCTAAAAATGTGAGACACTGAATACTCAAATTAGTTTTGAATTAGTGAGCAGCTTACTATCTGTGTTGATCCTATACTTCAATTTGGTGATCGAGAGTGAAATCTCTCAGCAGTCAGAACTCTAAATAGGCTGGATATTTAGGTGTACTGCAGCGCAGAGAAGTACACCTGAATGTGCCTATATTACAGTTGCCAGAAAAGATGTTATAAACTTAACAAATACCGATTTTATTTATTGAAAACTGAAAAATATTCCTCCAGATTCATTATCACTCCAGATGATTAAAGAATTCATTATAATCTTTTTTTCAAGAATAAAGCAATTTTATAAATATACTCTGAGTTTCAATCTTTTGAATGCAATGTAAAGTGTAAAATTAAAGAGATAAATTGCTTTGATTTCTTAAATTATTTTAGAATAATAGGAATGAACTTCGAAGCAAATTATTGTGTTATAACATTCCTAATTACTATATTGCCTTTTTCACCAAAACTACAAATTTATCGACCGTATTATGAAGTTTTGGTGAAAATGGAAATATAGCTTATATTGCATTTTTATCAAACAATCTTTTTATCTATAAAACAGAAAATCATTCATACGAGGAAAATTTTAATGGAATAAAATGGAATAGATTGTAAGTTAGCTTGTTGTGGTACGGTACCTTTTTTCGCAATGCGGTTAATTTGACAGGAACTTACAGTTGGAAGTAGATTTTCTACCACTGTAAAATATTCAAGCTAGAGGTGAACTCATAAATTGTTGAGCTGTAAACCAAAGTTCAGACTACTCAATTTCGGCATCTAACAATTGTAATTTTTATTAGTCAATGATAGTTTTAAATTTAGTAGAAAAGAATGGCCTATTATGTTAGGAAAAACGAAAACAACTACTGCCCCAACTTATCAAAGTCTTAATAGGAAAAATGCAAACGGCAAAGTAAAAGGAATACTGTAGTAACCGCAGTATTCTCCCTACTTCTACTACTACACTAGATGCAATTGGATTCCGTGCAGTAGTAGTGAGGAGATTTTTTTTATCCAATCCATCAAGATTTTTGTGATTCTATCTGCTTAGTTTTCTTTAAAGATTTCATAAATATTGAAAATATTCATTTGTTGCAAGAAAAAATTCAGATATTTTCTAAGTTTTTGCTTACAAAAATGGATTTGCAATGGTTTTTGTCATCTCTTCTTTTTTTTTATAAGTGTTGGGAATCGAAATCCTAAACCTCCCGTCTAAAAGAGAACAATGATTGGTTGTTTTTTTTTTTCTTTTATTGAACAGTTAATTGCTGAACGATGTGTAGCAATAACAGAGATTTAAAATAAATTGCATTCCGTAATCACTTCGAACGGGATTGTTCCAGGACGTAAGGGCATATTCTCGCAATAAAAAAAAAAGGAAAAAATTCCATTATTGTGTTTTGTTGTTTTCAAAATCTATTAATAAAAATTTTTAAGGGATAAACATGATAGTAGAATTACAGAAACACCAATCGCAATATCATCTACAAATTTTTTTTTTCTGATTAAAATTTATGTTGTTTGAAATCAGTCTCTTCTTTCTGATTTCTATCATTTATAAGAATGTGTAATATGTTTAATAATAATGTTTTGAGAGATTATCAATGAAGTCAAATTTCCATCTTTGAAAAAGATTATCCAGATCTTTAATCTTATGGTATATTGTATAAATATACCATAAGATTTATACAATATACCATAAGATAAAAAAATGGTATACTGTATAAAATCTCATGATATATTGTATGAATCAACAAGACAGGCATAAATTCTAAGCGGACAGAATAAAAGTGCTTGCAAAAAATATAGGGTTTTTTGTATTCCTTTTAAATTATATATCAAGTAATTTAAAAACTATTTCATTGTTTCGAATAATTATCTTAAAAATAAATTAACAATAGCTCTAAATACGAATTCATATCAAATATACCAGCTTCAGGAAAAACAAATAATAGAAGAGAGAGAGAGAGTTTATTCTACATAAAATATACTTTTAAAATCTTATAGTATTTTAGATTTTGTGGCTTTCTTTACATTTTATTTTATAAATTGGCTTCATCTTTGTTCTAGTTTTATAGTCTAGTATACAGCCATACAATAATAAAGTGCTTATTTTATTATACAACTGAAATTATTTTTTCTAATATTGAAAAATAAAATATATTTGTTTCATATTTTAAAAATATGTCCCATTCAAAACTTTTTCATAATTGAAAACTATGTTGAATTATTTATTTACAATACAGAAAACAAAGATGTTATCAAGTGCTTAAAAATATTTAATTTTAAATAAAATAGACCGTTTTATAAGCAAAATGGTTCATTTTGCTATATTTTAATTGACATTAAAGAAAAAATAAATTCTATAATTTTTCAAAGGGATAAGTATTTGGAAAATGAAATATAAATGCTACTGTTCCATGATATTTCAAATAGTTAATGAAAATGAAGTTTTTCATTGAAATAAAGTTCTTCATTTTAAATGAAAATTTAAGATTATTTGTATTAACATGAAAAACTAACAACAATACTAGTTATAGATTATGAAAGATAACGCTAGAGGAAATTTTGTGGTGATTTCTTATTTCCAGCAGCAAATAGCTGTGTGCAAATAACATTCTTATCCTTTATTTCAATTTATATTTGAACTTCATTTCTTACCTTATAAAAAATGTGACATAGACATTTTTTAAGATAAAAAGTTATGTATTTAACAAATCCAAATCTGCAAATAAAATAGAGCATTTAAATTTTTTGAGCCGTATTTGCTGAATTTCGATTACCAAGGTCACACCAAAGACACACATTCTAAATAATTCCAAGATGAAGCTCGTAAATTCTTGTTTATAGTATTGCCTTCGAAGCTTAAACAGTGAGGCTTAGTTCTTAAATACCGAGATAGCTGCAATCTGCGACAAAAAAAAATGTCACGGAATTATGAGCGTATTTGGAACCTATTAGTTGTTTAAGACGATAGTGCCTCAAGACATTTAGTATTATGAACCATTTGTGATCGGCGCGGCCTTCCTTTCATGAAATAGGGCAGAAAATGCTCATAGTTCGATGGTTACAATGGTTTTTTTTTTCTTTAACAAATAATTTAATATTATTTTTTGAAGTGATTTAAGAAGACTATGTAATTATATCAACGAAGAGAAAGATCTTTTAAATAATTTATAGTACTTTTTATTTTACTAAGATTCTCTGTATAATTAGCGGTTTTTAATATTATTATTCTTAATTACATTGACCATGATACTTTATGCTTTTTCAATTTATTTTATAATAAAACTGATGCCTTATAAAGCATAACATTTCATCTTACTGACAAGAAATTTAAAATTGTAATTATATTAAATGTAATTTTTGCATCTCTTTATGAAAATAATATTATAGTTTTGTTTCAGACTAAAATTTGATTGTTTGATTTGTGTACTAATTTATAAAATTTTTCAGAATGTTAGCTCTAAGAAGTTTCATTTGCCACTTAACAGTTATTTTTATGGGATAATTCACCCAACACTAACAGTTAAAAGTGGACCACAACTACATCAGTTCGCGAGTTGGTCACTTACGAACGTGTTGATCAGAAAGCCAGACCCTTCTTTAAAATAGTGAAAATTATATTTTCAAGATTTCACGGGATTGTGTTATAAAATAGGATAGTACTTAGATATTCTTGTTTGTGAATTTAAACATGACTATTTTTCGATTAAAAAATTAAAAATTGAAAATTTCTCTTTAAGGAAATAGATGGAGTTGCTCGAGTTTTCAAATTTAGAATCTTTCAAGTGACTCTCAGGATTCAAAGATTTGTAAATGAGTAATTTTTGGGTTCTTTTCTAATATTACTGAACAATTTTACTGATTTGATTATAGAAAAACTGAATATCATTCTCTCTTTAAAAAAAAAAAACAGCGAATAATTAAGAAAATCTTTTTAATCAAAATGAATGAAGATATGTTGATCTTCATTAATCAGACTTCAAATTATTAAATAAAAGAAACATTAAGACTTGTCAAACAAAAGCAAATGTAAGAAGTTTTCAAAAATAATGTATAAAAAGATGCAAATGAAATGTTAATTTAATATTTTCAGACATTCAACGAGAGAAATTTAATTTATTTCATTTAAAAGTAAGAGTGTATTTTAAAATACTACTTTGGGATTATATTTCAATTATTAATACTCCTAAAATAAGATGAATTAAAAAATCAATTTTAGGAGATTTTATAAAGTATAAGCATTAATAATTGACAGATATTTTTGAAATTTTTTGCGAACATGATAGCTCGGAAGGAATTCATGTTTTTGATGATTTGAAATTATTTTGAATTAATATTCTGAAATACATCATTGCAAATTATTTTAAAATAAGTGATAATAAATGAATTGCTTATTATACTTTTATATTGAACTATTACCTGATTTCTGAAAATAAGTTCTTTCGAAGCAAATTAAATGGAAAAATTAAATACATCTTGATTTTTTTTATTTAAAATTTTAAGTAAATAAAAGAAATTTTATTTAATTTTGAGAGTTAAATATATTCGGGTTAAAATTTTGCGTTGAAAAGCAAAAAGGGTAGATAATTTAGGAACTGAAAGATTCTTGAAAAGCAAGAAGACAATAAGATTTGAGTTTTCTAATTTATTATAAGATATGCATTGTTGGGATTCATAAAATCAAGCATTGATTTTCTAATATTAAGAAACTACAAAAATATTTGATTTTTCTCTAATTTGTAAAAACTTTTAATGCGTGGTTGATGAACTAAAAGAACTAAACATTGAATATTTAATTTTTTTAACAAATTTCAAAAGAATTAAAAATATTATAGTAAAATATAAAATTTAAACAATAAATAATAGCAATTGAATATAATAACATATGGTTATATTTCAACCAAATATATTTAGAGTGAATTACTATATTAGCAATCAATAAAAATACATATCTTTTTTTTATAGAGGAACCACATAGAAGGAAGAACGAACTAGGAACTTAATAATTAGCACTGGTCTTCAGTTCAGAAGTTCATGGATTCACTTCTCACTACGATGAATATTTACTATGATTTGGAATTTGTTTATAAAAACTTTTTTAGAGAATATAAAATATGGGCAGTAATAAATATGTAAATATAATATTCGAACTATGTGAACTTTAATTTTGTTCAGATTTTTCAAATATCTCTTGAAGACCTGACCTCAGCATTTTTCCTTTCTTTGTATTGCTTGCAAATAAGTTGAATTTTTTTTTTTACATTAAATTTATATTTGTTATATAAATGTAAAACAGAGTAATTTTTATTTTTAACAGAAAATTTTAGAAATATAATATTTAGAAATCAATATAAAGTTTCTAAAAATAAGTTTAATATATTTATGGAATAATTTTGCTACGAAATTAACTTTTACCATTATTTATCACTTAATATCTACAGCAAAAATTTTACTATTTTGAGCTAATTTTTAAAGAAGTAAGCAAATCTAAAACTTTTAACAAATAAAAATCTCATACTAAAACAATAGAGAATAAAATCAAAGATATTCATAAAAGATTATAGATTCTAATAATACATATTTCTTTCACATATTACTTAAATTTCATAAAAAAATCTTACTAAATGTAGATTTATTTCTAATGGAGGTAATTCATTTGGGAAAACACTTAGTTTTACTTACCTAAAAAACCTTGAAATCAATAAATTTTAAAAAAATTTAAATTTATTGAAATTAACATTAATCAACAAGAATGCTGAATCATTAAAAATAGTCTTTAAACGTTATTAAAAATTTGTAATATTGAAATTACTATTTTATTTCTTAATTATATTGTTAACTAAGTCACAGATCTTTATAATAAATTCAATTTCATTCATATAATTGATAGAAATAAATGGACATAGTTTAATATATCTAATTATATTAAATTTAACAACCAAATTTATATATACAAAAAAATTAAAGGTACTCCAAACGGCACTAATTTTAGTTAATATTTGTAATTTATAATTATTTATCATAAAAGATAAATTCTTTAAAACTCAATCAAAAAAATCTCTTAACAATATAATGATATACCGCTTTTTCACTTTTAACTGTATTTTTACCCATAAAGTATTGTTTATTTTAATCTTAGCAATAGTCTTCTAAACTATCTTTTTATTTTCTTCGCTTCTCAACAGTGATGTTCTTACTTATTCTCAGCAACTTCCAGCAAGTTAATCTTCAATTTTGATTCCTTTTTTCACTTTTAACTGCTTCTACTTTTGAGAAACTTTAGTTTTTGACTTTTTTTAAATTTTTAACATTTTCATTTTGTTTTTTCTTTATTTGAAAATATCAGGAACAATTCTTTTGAATCTTTACAATGAATTTTAAACGGATTATTTTTGCTTTCTGTTCTTCTTATGGGAAGAATTTTTTTTTAATTCAATCTTTTTATTTTTTCGTAATTTTGCTGTCTTTAATTTTACATTTTTACTTATTCCATTATAATTCCATTAGTTTTTTTCTTTGTTTTCAAAATTATTATCACCTTTGTCTTATTAAAAAAATTTCTTATATCACTAACATTTTTTCTTATCTGGGTATCTGCTAAAAAATCCCTACAAATAATATTTTAAAAAATTTTCATTCTTAATTAAGTAATTAAGTTATATTTCATTTTTACTTCAATCGCAAATAATACATATTTTCAGGTTTTAAGTAATTTCTTTGTGATAAAAAATCGGTGTTCGGTTTGTTACTTAATGATTAGTTGTTAAATTAGTGTTACTTTATTCCTGACCTACAGCTCAATGGACATTCTGAACTTATTATAAAGATCCACGAGTAGATGGGAATCAAACCCATGAGTCATTTGATTGAAAGTCAGAATGGTAACTACACAGCTGCGAGTTCAAGCATCATGAGATTCAACAGTTTAAATAGCTTTTGTAGTTACCTGTGAATATAAATAATATTTAATTGAAATGAAATTTTTCAATATTTTAGAAAGTATTTGAAAAACTAAAAATTTAATTTTATAGATTAACAACATTTGCTTTTATGTATCTAGAAATTTACTTCCCCAATAAATTTTTGTGATAGTTATGAAATAAAACATAGATTCCAAGCCTTAAATGCGAGTAATATTTCTATACATAATATTTACAGTTGTTAGACTACAGTTATAGTTGCAGAATAAGATCTTCTATAAATGAGAAGTTTTCGTGAAATGCAGCACACACAAATCCAGTTATATTACAACAGCCTTTATCTATTCTATTTATATAATATAACTGTTGGTTCACAGTATCTATATAATAATAGTTGGCTTACATCCCCGTAACTTAATGGACAGACCACGCTTTTCAGAGTAGATGATTACTGATTTAAGAAAATCACTATTGAACGACTAAAGAAGTATGCTGCGTTACTAATTACTAGACATACATTTTATAAAAAAATAAAAACGAAAAAGAGTACAGTAAAAATTGCAGTTATTGAATAGATTCAAAACGCACAATAACGATTACACTAAACTTTTCTGTCAAATAAAAGCACCTGCTCTCTGCAGGTGTTTTCATTTGGAGGTTCTCTCAGGTCGGCTTTGTTTTAAAGTGAAGCCATTTCTTTCAGTGGCTCTTTCATTTGTTTTCCTGAGAATAAAATTTGTAATTTAAAATAAGATTTTTTTCATAAAATTTTTATTTGATTCGTCAAATTTGTGAAAAGGTACAGTATATTGTTTAAAATACAAAATATAACTAATTTGATTTATATACATTTTTATACAAGTATGTATATGCTTGTATATGGGATTGAGGAAAATTTGTTTTAGAAAATAAATTTGAAAAATGTTTTCATCATTATGCTTACTTAGTCTAGAATTATTATTTAAAAATAAATGCTATTTTGAATGATATTATTTTTAAAAAAAGTTGTTAGGGCGAGAAATAATGTGTCGTATTAACTAATAAATTGTTAATACGACACATTATTTCTCGCCCTTTAATTTAAAAATAATAAATCTAGTATTTTTAAAAATATTGTTAATTTACAATCCTACTAAAGTATTTACAAAATTATTTAAATGCCACTTTAAAACTTGTTTATCGGAATTATATTTGTTTGCATTCATGTTATGTATCCAAAGCAGCAGGGATACCTGATATTTATAGATAACATATACCTGCCACTTACTCGAAAAAATCAGTTAAATCCATCAAATATTTAAAATAATATGCAGCCTTCTGCATATTTCTCGCATGGAAGTATGTGTGTTGAAAGTATAATTCATTTTATTTATATTGACTTTTCATGAGTATTCTTATAAGTATTTTAGTAATATTCCATCATCACGGCTTTTCTTTACATATTTCTCTTCATAGAAATTAGCATGATGTCAAATATTCCTGCGTAATTGTTGAATATTGTCGCCTGCCCATTAAAAATAACAATTATTAGTCATTTTTTTCAAGATCAATGCATCTGATTGTAAAAGAGTAAAGCAAATCCCACCCCTTCTTTTTCCCGAGTGCCAGCCAGGCTGGCGAAACGGGGTGCACTGCTCCACTTTCTTTCAGCTGAACCGCATTTTGAGGTGGAGTCCGACTTCTTCAGTACACCCATTATAGGGTAGGCAACTATTCATACAAGAGAAGAACAAATAGAAAGTATAACCATGTCCAAACCGAGATTCGAACCTAGGACCTCCATATCATCTGTCAGACTCACTAACCCCTAGACAGGATGCGCGGCTCAATAGTCTGTTAAAACTATAATTAAATTTATCAAAATTCTTCCCTTTTTTTGATTATTTTAAGTTCGTAGAAGCTATTTTTCAATGATTCAGGTTTTATGTGTCAATTGGTAGGAACTTACCAAAATAAGGATAAAACATCGTAAGAAAATACATGTTCGTCTGATATTAAAGATTATCTGGAAACGCTAAGGATTGCTAATGTGAAATGTTATTTGGTTTAAAAATGGAAAACTGATTCAAAAAATGTAATTCTAGATGCAGTTTTAATTCTAATAAACATTGAGGATCTAAAATATAATTATTTTAAGAGAAATTTATGTTTATATATTCTATTAAAAATTTCATTTTCTGTCTTGTATTACACCTTTCCAAGTGTCATTTAAGCTTTATAAAATTTTAATGTAATAAAAAATACTAAAATTTTCAACTTTTTTTATTGAATCATGTTGAACAAATTCTTGAACAAAATGACTTGTTTTCTTTGTTTGATGCTACAAAATGAAAAAAAAAATGTATGTGTATAAATCATTTACATACAGAAATATATATAAGTAAATTGCTCTAATTCAAATATTTTTTAAAAAACAAATACAAGCAATATTTTATTTTTGTCCAAAGACATAATATTTATTTTTCATTTTTGTATTTGTAATAATATTTATGCATATGTATATAGAAATATATAGATAAACATAATATGTTTATATAAAAGAAGCTATCAAAAGGTTTCAATGCGTGTCAATTCAACAAATTCTTGAAAAATTTTTTTTTTGAAAAATTATATAAGGAAGTAAATTACATCGATATATAGATCATCAAAGCTATAGATTATAATTATAGATAAGTTGCATTTTTACTCAGCTCTTGTTTTCAAAAGCAGAAATATATCTTTGAACAGTTTAACATCATAAAGCTCATATTGTGTTACAGTGGTTTGCCGAGCATAATTTTGTATTTCAGTTATTGTCTGGTTACCTAACTGATTTTAATCTGATAGAGCACATTTAGGTTATCATAGAAATGTTGCTCAGATATCAAACAACACCCAGTCAGAATACCTCAACTTTATGTAACCACTGCTTTGACATTTAGTACAACATGTTTCCAGCAAACTAACAAGAATGTTAACATCCATACCAATTAAAGTTGAAACTGTTTAAAAGGTCAAAATTGGCACAATACGCTTTTGAGTAGGAATTCACAATATTTTTTCTCGTAATTGTGCACTCATGCACTCATATTATCTACCAATAAGTATTTCGACAGCCGAGAAAATAAATACACTACTGGCCATTAAAATTGCTACACCAGGAATAAATGCAAATAAAAAATGATATTTATTGGACAAATATATTATACTAGAAATAACAGGTGATTAAATTTTCAAAAAATTTGGCTGGATAGATCCTGAAAAATCAGTTCATCAATAGTAGTGACTGGCGTTTGGTGACGAGCCAGTCGCTCGGCAACCATTGACCAGACGTTTTCTATTGGTGAAAGATCTGGAGAACGTGCTGGCCAGGGCAACAGCTGAACATGTTCCGTATCAAGGAAGGTCCGTACAATACCGGCAACATGCGGTTGGGCATTATTTTGCTGAAACGTAGGGTTTCGCAGGGCTCGAATGAAGGGTAGAGCCAAGGGTCGTAACACACCAGAAATGTAACGTGCACTGTTCAAAGCACCGTCAATGCGAACAAGAGGTGACCGAGACGTGTATCCAATGGAACCCCATACCATCACGCCAGGTGATGGGCCTGTATGAAGATGACGAATGCACGCTGCCAGTGTGCGTTCACCACGATGCCACCAAACACGGATGCGACCATTGTGATGCTGTACACAGAACCTGGTTTCATCTGAAAAGATGACATCTCGCCATTCATGCGCCCAGGTCCGTCATTTATCACACCATTGAAGGCGCTCTTGTCTATGACGCAGCGTCAAGGGAAGCCGCAGCCATGGTCTCCGAGCTAAGAGTCCGTGCTGCTGCAAACGTCGTCGAACTGTTCGTGCAGACACTTGTTGTCTTCCAAACGACCCCGTTTCTTGACTCACGGCTCGTGACGTGGTTGCACGATCCACTACGGCCATGCGGATAATATTCCTGTCTTCTCTGCTGCTAGTGATAGGTGGCCGTTGAGATCCCGCATGGCGTTCCGTATTACCGTCCTGAACCCATCGATTCCATATTCTGCTAACAGTCATTGGATCTCGACTGACGCGAGCAGCAATACTGCGATAAGATAAACCGCAATCTCGGTACCCAACAATTCGACCTTTATCAAAGTCAGAAACGTGCTGGTACGCATTTCTCCTTCTTACAAGAGGCATCATAACAACTTTTCACCAGGCAACAATGTTCAAATGCAATTTATGTATGAGGAACCGGCTGAACAATTTCCTCATTTAAACACAATGTAGGTGCCGCTACTGGCCCCTGCTTTGTCTGAATGCGCTGAAAAGCTAATCATTTGCATATCACAGCACTTTCTTCCTTTCGTATAAATTTCACGTTTCTAGCATGTCGCCTTCTTGGTGTAGCAATTTTAATGGCCAGTAGTGTATTTCATCTCATTTAAAAAAAACTTCATTATTTTATGCAGTTATACTTCAAACCATTTCATGAGTCCTGAGGAATTTATATGTATATCATTTATATAATAATAGTATACATTGTATAATTTTATATGTATACTCTATTACACTACTTATATGTATCATTATATATCAATATTCAAATTGAAACACATTCCTCATTCGAAAAATGTACTTTTTCATGATTTAATTTCTCTTCAAAATCATAGAAGATCATGGCACCAAGACCAAGATAGTCTCATGCTAAATCGTTCCTTTCTGTATATATATATATATATATATATATATATATATTAATTTATATGGGATGGTGTGTATACATATATGGTCAGGTTCTAAATGCAAAAATTCATGCAACAAAATTTATAATAGTTTACGAACCAGAATTTAATATACAAAATTTTCTTATATTCTTCAATTTTGTAAAATATATCTCTCTGTATTTTTAATTCTCTTTAAATGTTATACAATGATTTATACATTTATACATTTGTACATACAATTTGTACCAAAAAAGCTTCCCTACTTTATGCATATTAACAAAATTTTTACCCCATACATATTAGCAGGAATGATTTCAAGACGATATTATAACTTTTATTCCCTAATTTTGTCTAGAAGATGTGAAAATGTACCTTTGTCTAAGATGCAATGGAACCGGGCTGAGAGCTGATTGCTTCATATTCAGGCATGCAATTGAACAGTTCCGAGGAGGCTTACAGTGATTCGGACTGTAATTAAAATTCTTTTATCCCTATTGTGCAAAATGCTATTGTATATTAGCATATACATGATTGCTAAATAAGATAATTGATAAGAGTAATAAAATAAGTTAGATGTGATTGTTAAACTTTCAATTATATTAATTTACTTTTATGTCTATAATCATACACTTGTATGAAAATATAAATGTATGCGTGAACAAGCAAAATTTTCAAATTTAATATAATCAGTAAACTAAATAAAAGACTTGTGTAAACATATACACAATTCCGTTCATTTAAAATGAGTTTGAAAAATTAAGTTTTTAAAGTTTGATTTACGTATAAAAGTAAGTATTCTGGGGAGAATAATTTTCAATTTTGAATATTAATTAACTAAAAAGATTAAGAACGATTTTTAATTATTTTAAATGTTTCGAAGTTAAATTAATTTTAGTTTAAAGACCTCATATTAAATATTTTATACGAATATTATTACATGCATTTTATATCTCCTATTCTTTTTTGATCTAAGAAAACGATTCGGCTTTTGTATAGAAGGAAACTCTTCAATAATTTTAAAATTAAAATGCTATTTATATAAATTAGATTAAAAATGTATGAACAATTATGTATAAATATGATACATACGTTAAAAAATTTTCTATCATGAAACTTTGTTTTTTCTGTATTTATAATTTTTAAGCAAAATTTTAACAGAAACAATTCCTGCATTCACTTTCAAAAAAAGTGAATGCATTTGTAAATTCTTATTGGGATTACAAATATTGTTTTGTTGCCACTCTACTTACCTTAAGTAATTCGACAAAAAAACTTTTTTATTTGTACCCAGTTATAAAAATAGTAGTTAAGTTAAATTCCAGTTTCGGTTCAGTTGATCTGATTGATTTTTTGCCTTCCAAATGTGAGCATTTCACAAATTATTCTTTTGAAACGTGGCTTTAATTGAAAAGGAAATCGTTTAGGAGGGTAAAATGGAATTTGGAATAATTGCTTATTTTCGGAGGGCACGTCAGCAATGTGTGCACTTAGGCGTGTATGTGTAAATTAGCTAATGAATGGGGATGAGTTGAAGGCTATGCGAAGTCAGTCGCCGAACATTACAGTTACAGTGAATGCTCTTTAGAGGTGATTTGTTTCTTTCTGTCACTCTCGCGTTGAATGCTAGGTATTAGAATGGAAGTTAAAGGCTTTGAAATCGCTTTGCGGAAAATCAGTTAACCAGCTGCGAGTTAAGATGTGAAAACAATTTGTACCTCTCTAATCGACTGTCAAATTCGGAAAATTGACTCAAAATTCACTTGCCATGAATAATGCATGTGATTATGGAGAGGTACGTTCACATACTTGG